>APFE030870125.1:18413-33907 GCA_000404065.3 Pinus taeda | reverse complement strand
TCATAGCCTTCAAGGATTTTATTCACAATTGTTTTGGAGGTTTACTTTGATGAATGAACTGTGTTTGGGCTTCATGTTGAATACGTGTTGAAGATATCCAATATCGCTTAATTTGAAGAAATGCATATTTTGCATACCATATGTGATACTGTTGGTTCATGTAGTCTATATGTAGGGGTTGAAGGTAAACCTTGCCAACATTTTTATAATTATTAGCTTGGATCCTCCCAAAAATGTCAAACAACTATGCATGAAGCTGAGTCACACATAGTATTACAATAAATTTATCAAGGGATATGCGCAGATTATTGCAGCCATGGAAATATTGCTGAAAAAGGATGCGAAATTTTGATAGGATGATGATTTCCATAAGAGTCTAGATGTTTTGAAGGAAAAAATTGTCACCACACCCATCTTAGTGTTCCTCAATGGGAAGAAGGAGTTCCATGTACATATAGATACATCTTGCATAACACTAGGAGTTGTGCTAACGCAACTAGGCAAAGGTGAGTGCAAAGGACTATCAATGGTGTATGCGCTATAGAAATTCATGCACTACTTGTTGGGTGTGCACTTCAAGATGTACACAGACCATTATTGTTTGAAGTACATGGTCAACAAGTCTATGTTGTGAGGGAAAATATGTATATGGTTGCTGCTCTTTGAGGAATATGACTTTGAGGTCATTATGAAGCTAAGGTGATTGAATGCTAGACCAGAACACCTCTCGTAGATTGAGACTGGTGATAAACCTACGAATCTGGAGGAAGGACTACCTGATGCACATCTCTTTATTTTTCACATTGCAGATGACCATTTTGTTGATATAATCTAGTTCTTATCCACAAGTAGAGATGTTGAAAGGTGTTCCATGCAAAAGAAGAAAGGGTTAGTGGTTTGGGCCTCATATTTCTTTGTTATCGTCGAACATGTATATAAAATGGGATCTAATGAAATATTGTGAAGGTATTTCTCGAAGTATGAACCACAAAGTATTCTCACTAAAGTTGACGGAGGAGTTGCGGGAGGACATTATGTAGGAAAACAAGTTGTGAAGAATATTTTATGAGCTGGACTATAGTGGTAGACTATGCATAAATATTCCAAGGCTTAGTGCAGGGCATTCGACGTCTATCAAAGAATGGGTAGACCATCTTGAAGATATGAATTTACCATGAATTTGAAAGTGTCATTGAAACCATTTGATAAGCAGGCAATAGACTTCATGGGACCAATTCAGCCCCTAGGAAAGAAGAAAGGAGCCATATACATCATTACAATGACTGAATATTTAACCAGGTGGGAAAAGAAACAACCTGTAACGGATTATAGCACAATTGCAATCGCAAATTTTATTTTTGAATATATCTTGTCTCGATTTGGATTCCATAAGATCTTGATGAGAGATAGAGGTTTGCACTTCTTAAAAGAAAAAATTCCCTCTTTCCTCGAAGAGTTCCATATGTATCACTAGAAGAGTATGCCATATAATCCTCAAGTGAACGACACAATAGAAGAATTTAACAAAATCCTGGAGAATTCTTTAACAAATATTTGCAATGCGAAGAGAAATTATTGGGATGTGCGAATACCAGTTGTTTTATGGGCGCACAGAAAACCTGCAAGAAGTGTACAAGACAAATGTTGTTCAGGATGGTTGATGGATAAGAAGTTGTAATGATGATGGACTACATAGTGCTCATTTTTTAGATTGTTACAGTTACAAACACGGTTGATCAGGATACCATGGAAGGACACCTCATGTAGTTAGTTGAGTTGGAGGAAAATTACTTCTTGGTGGTTTCTCATTAGTAGGTATAGAAGGATTGTGAAAATGCATGGCACGACTGCCATATCAAACATTGCACCTTCAAGAATGATGATTTGGTATTGTTTTATGAGAGCAAGTTCATAAATTTTTCAGGGAAGTTCCAAATGCATTGGCTAGGTCCATATGTTATTAAGGAGGTTACAGATGGAGGTGCAGTTCAGCTCAGAAAGAGGAACTAGGAATTGTTTCCAGGAAAGGTCAATAGGAGCCAATTAAAGTTGTAATAATGTGATCTTGCCACTGTGCAATGACTTTATGGATGTGGGATAATCGTAGTGCTTCAATCAGCTGCAAGGGGGCATGGGACTATAAACTACTCTATCAAAAGTAAGGTTAGGTGAATTCATTGGGGTGAACAACGAATCATGGGCAGGCGTCGAGGAGAGCTATGGCAAAGGTGTTACACTATGATGGCGGGTCCTGCATAGCCTGGCCAAAAGGTCACCATTGAAAGCATTGTAGCTGATCGGATAGTGATTCTATCATTAGAGGGAGCGGGTGGGTGGGCGGGCATTTAAGATGCATATCTTTGGAAATTTTTATCAGAGAAATTAATGCAAGGCATTGGAGGGAATAGACATATTTGAATTAAAATTAAGATATAAATATGGCATCTCACTCCATATTCGAACACTTTGCTTCCTGATAGTTTTCCTTAAGTTGTTGCACCTTCGCTTGTGTCCAAAGCAGTGTTGTATGTTGGATAAGGATTGGGAAAGAATTAGGGTGTAGATTTCATATCAAAGATTCACAAATTTGACCGATTGGGAGCACGAGACATTCATTGAGCAAATGAATGGAATGAGAACAGAGAAAAAGCTATCCCAACTTGTACCTATGGGGATCCCTACTACAATGCCTAGGTTGTCGAAGCCTAAGCCATCTGCTTCCACAATGGGAGATAAGAAGCAGAAGAAGCCTCAAAAGGAACTAGTGCGAAAATCACTGTAGGAAAGTCCAAAATAAATCCACCAAAAGGGAAAGATGAATAGGTCTAAAAAACCGACAGAACCCCTCAAACTAGATGTGGAAGAATTGGATGGAGGAATAAACGAGATTGTTGTCGAGGGGGCTGAGCTAATGACTCGGCTACTACCATATATACCCCCAACAAAATCCATGGCTAAAGTGCCCAAAGACTCAAGTCCTACAAAGTTCATGGTCTGTACACCTTTGTTGCTAAAGAATGTGTTATTTGAGGGAAATTTGTTGGCCTGGATACCATACTTGAAAATGGACAGTTGGGACCTGGTGACCATGAGAGGTTTCCACAGTTGGCACTGAGTAAGTACTTAAAGAAGGTCTACTATGAAAAATCGAATGCCACATGGCTTGAGTTGATGAAATGGGTGGTTGGAGTTGGGTGCTTGATGCCCCTACATATGTTGTGGGTGCCAAATTTCAGTTATACCACTCTTAATATAGTATGCGTGCACCAATTGTTGACCCTCATGCACGACGGTTGCCTCTGTTTGGGAGGGCCCATCACTATCACTGATATGATGATCCACATAATAACATTGTTTCCATATTAAGGAGTGGGCCTGGAGAAGGCATTTGTAGGAAGATCGTAGGAGAAAAGGTTGGTGGACCAAATGAAGAGTGATTTTGGTTTGGTAAATAAGTCACGCAGGTATTCCATTCAATCAATATTAGATGGCGCAGTGTAGTTTGCTACACAAATTTTGGTTGGAAAAATCATGTTGAAGTGCCACATGGATGAAGTTCCAGCACAAGTAGTTTCTTTGGCTTCGTAGTGAGCCAAGCGAGTCTAATACAACTGGGCTCAATACATTTTTAATGAATTTTTGGAGGACTACAGAGAAGTCGAGGATGAGGGTAAGGCATTAAACTATGCGTGGTTGTTGTTGTTGATTGTGTTGGTGCCCTGTAGGATGACTGAAGAGAGTGAGTTCACTTAGAAGGACTCAGATCTACTTGAGGCTGTGAGGTTTGCTTCGTTGTGGGCTATCAATGACCTTACATGAGTTATGGAGACCAAGATATTTTGGGTCTTGTTTTAGTCAAAGATGAGAATGGTGATTAACTTGTGGCCAAGGTTATCACCAAATTTTCACGAGAAATACCTCAATGTCACAGATTTTAAGGACAATTTCCATAATCTGCACATTCTAGCAAAGAAATATGCCAATGGCACATGGAACAATTTTCCATACTTAGTCACCGAGGATTATATTCTAGGAGGTGTCAGCAAATGGCCAAGTGATTGGCTAACCCCCTCTAATGTCAATGTAGGAACTAGTAAGGTTGTTGACGATGAAGCAGCGCAGACCATAGAAATGACAACAACAAAAAAGAAGAAGGAAGCACAGAAGGCTTCTGCTAAATTAAAGGTTGTGGCTTGAGAAAGGGCCATGCATAAAAAAGAAGTGACTACTAAGGAAAAAGAAGCAACAAAAGAAAAGACTACGTTGTATGCCACCATTGACCTTGGTGAGTAAGGAAACTAGTGCATGGACATGGAGGAAGAGATAGAGAGAGAAGAGGAAGGCGGCACTAGCTTGGATTCCCCCTTAATTATCAAGAAGAGGTAGAAAAGGAGTTCGAACGGTCCATGCAAGAAGTAAAAATTAGATAACTCGGTCAGTGCGATGCCTTTGGTCCTCATGGAGGGGGACCTACATGATTTTGGGGATGTCCTCCATGATACAACGATGGAACTTTAGGGACACTTTGAAGAGAAGTATTAACAAACAATAGGTAAGGTATAGTAGGGCGTGCAAATTACAGGTCCAAATAGGTCTCACTCAAGTCAGCATGGGAGAGGCAAGCGTGAAGCCAGAGAGCCTAAAACAAGCGAACGCGTTGACATTAGCGGCATATTTAGCTTGGATCTTTGCATAGTTCAGTTTCCAAAGTGGTCCCTATGTGTTAACTCAGCAGAAGCTAGGGCGCACCTACTACACATTAAGGTCTTGAATCTAAATTTGGCAGCGCTTCCTATTCACACTCTACATGAGCCACATCAAGGTGTGTGAAATGAGCTTAGAATTCAAGAACAACATGTAGTGTTAATCGTCAACAAGGACAAATCTAATAATCACCATATCTTTGGGGAAAAGGCATAGGACCTCAAGTAAAAGGAGGAGGTAATGACGTGAAGTCAGCAGATGGAAGTAGAAATAGCATAGGCCTGTAATGAGCTTCCTGAGCTCTAAATTACAGTAGAAACGACCCCTGCGAAAAAGATTTAGAATCTAGCTACTGCAGTAAAGGAGTCGAAGGAGAAAATCAATAAAGTTAGATTTGAGATGTAGTTGTAGATCTTTGAGCTACAACTTGAGTTACAATCAACTGCTCCTCTAGAAGTTAGAGAGTAATGTGAAGCTACTATTAAAGAAGAGAGCGCCACTTCCAAAGATGAAGTCAAGGGTTGCACTAAGTTGTTCGAATAGGCCATGGAAATGTGGACATCACTACAGGAGGATCCAACTTTGCAGACGATTCAAGCATATAACAAAGAGAAGCATAAATAGTTCAATGAAATCAGGTCAATCATGCAAACCTTAGCACCAGAGCAAAGGTTTACCTGATTATAGGAGGGCAAGCTCATCTAGATTGAAATTGATGAGCTACATTGCAAAGAAGCAATAATATATTCAAGGACGCAACCTTTGGCAGATGAGGCTAGTGAGTTGACATTGTCTGTAGAGGGAAAGATAAAGGCCATGCAGCAGACATGAAGAATAGTGGGCCTTGCAGTCGAAGACCCAACCACAGATGAATTGGTTGAAGAATTCTGTCAAGCTGCTACACACGAGACAACAGACCTACAAGTGTTGAAGATTGAATTCAATGAGCTAAAGACAAAGATCGAGGAACAACTAGGAGAGTGACTTGAGAATGAGTCATGACTTTATGGTTGGGTTCAGTTGGGACAGGGTCCCCTGGGGTTAATTTTGTGATAATTTTTGTTATCTATGTAAACTCTCTACATTTTGAGGAGCAGAGCGTGAACGTCATAGGAGTCAAATGGGATTTAGGAATTTCGAAGCCCCTTAATATGTTAGAAGATGATATGTTTTGTGACCTGCACATGGTTTGCGAACCGTGGTATTGTAAAGAAATATGCTATAAAAAGGAATCATATCAAGTCATGGGGGCTAATCAATCATTGAAGATCTATGTATGGGAAAGTAATATAAGTCAAAAGAGTTTGTTTTTTTTACTTAGGAAAAGGGGAAGGCTCCTACATCTATGTGCATGGAGACCTTCTTAAGTCCACAGTTGATGTGTGGGCCTCTACAACTGGGTGTATAGGTAAGAAAGAGTCTATAACATAAGAATTAAACATAATAAAGGCTATTTTGGGAGCAATATCTGTTTATCTGTGTGTTTGTGTTACTTTTGCATTTACTGTAAATTTTCTTTGTTTATTTCAAATATCATAAGAAAAAATTATTAGATGCACGAGATTGGTAGATCTGTTACTTTATGTGATGTTATAATAGTTGAAAGCAATTAGCAGATAGTTAGAAGTTTTTATCGATAAGTTACCATAATTTATGCATTTTCAAGGGTTATTATTCATGAAGTTTGGAACAAAGCCCTAAAAGTACTAGAAACCCATCACACAGACCTATGGATGCAGAAAAATGGTTTTGTAATCCCCCAATACCACCTCGGGTGATATTGTAGCCTCCGCTACATAGGTTGTTTCCGAAAGGGCCCATATTGTAGGATTTTGGTGGTTGGTAAAACTAACTTTGAACCTTGGTCGAGACCCCTTCAATCCAACAAAATTCCCTTCAAATGTGTAAGTGATAAGCCCATAGGAAATGTGCTCTAAGGGGACGTAATTCCTCTCACAGAAGCCTAAGAAGGAAACTATGTGTCTCAACTGGGCTAGTCTACCTTCACCATTGTACTTCATTCATTGCAAGTCATCAATGACATCATTCAACACTCTGAAATCATGTACATGAGAATAGCACACCAGAGTTGAGATTGTAATGTAAGTCATGAATGATGTGCAGATATTCAAAACACACTTTGAGGGATTCGCTTTTCATCTAGTCCTCCTAGCAATAAAAAGGTTGATGGTGCTATACCTGCCAACATGTCAAGGGATTTCCCTTGTAAGAAGTCCCAACTAATTCTGCCTACTTAACAAGTTAAGAAACATTAAGCCATCAATATGTAAGATGACAAAACATGTAGGAAATAAATCGATAGTTATATATATATATATATATTGAATCAAGAAGATATTAAAACCATTGTCTTGACATTTCTATTCTCCTCTGACAGGACTAGGTTCCCACAAACTTCTGCTAGCATTCCACGATGGCATCAACAACAATAGTTTTAAGGCTCTTCCCTTTAGGCTTCACTTCAAACCAAATCAGACTTTTCCCTCACATAACTAGAGAGCTACAACTATGAATAGCTTGTTGTTTACTCCAAACTTAATTAGCGCTAGCACACCAATATTGACACTCACTTGTGCTTGGAAAATAGGGAGGTTTATATAGGATGAATGGATGGGAGATGGATCCTCTTTTCATGGGAGAAGGTGCTATCCCTTGAGGTAGTTCCATCATTATAGGGGAAAGGTGCCCAAACTAACATCCTCAACCCCATCCCATTGAACCATTTAGCAGAGTTCCTTTACAAAGCATCTAGAGCTAGAAGCTTCAACTTTTTATTTTGAAAAATTCCCATAAGAGGACCGATGTGACTTGAGCAAAGCTCAGTCACTCCAGTCAGCGACAAGGATAGTGCTAATCCCTACATATCGGTGGGAGGAAGACAAGGTCCATTAACGTCGGTCTTGTAAACTAGGAAAAACAAATGTTTCAAGGGAAATGGTGGAAAAGGGAATTGATTTTCCAATGAAG
The DNA here is from genome assembly GCA_000404065.3 of Pinus taeda. NCBI lineage: Eukaryota > Viridiplantae > Streptophyta > Pinopsida > Pinales > Pinaceae > Pinus > Pinus taeda. The sequence continues at coordinate 26,215 of APFE030870125.1, read as the reverse complement.
AGGGACATAATGGGAGTTTCTTCATGGAGAGAAAGGATGTAGGGTTCACTATAGAGGTCCACTAGGATCAAGGAATGGGGAGTAGAGCGAGAGTGACAAAAGTTTGTGTAACAATCTCCAGATCATCATCAAGGAGGAAAAATTCTTCTTGGTCACTTAGGACTGGTTCTAATTCTAGAGGTGGGGGAGACTATGGGGTGAGATCATATGCTCTTAACATGAGGATGGTGTTTTGGTCCTCTGGATCCTATTCCAATTCGATATTTGTAGCTTCAACCATCTGCTCAATCTACTGAGCAGGTACTAAAACCTTCACCCGCTTACCCTCTTCTCCATTTGTTGGATGCTCTGATTCCTTAACCTGTATAGACAAAACATTCTCTATCAGTGAGCCTTGCATTTCCTCTTGTTCCTGTCTCTTCTCCTCTTCCCTTTCTCTCCTCCTGGTCTCTTACTCTCCTTTTTAGCTTCTTTTTTGTTTCCTGTAACTTCCTCTTTGCATATTCCAACCTTTTATTCTCTCTCTTCCTCCATTCTATGCTCCTTTTGTGTTGTCACCTCTTTGCCTCTATTTCCAAATCTACTTAATCAATAAGAGGATCTTCTCTAAAATTATATATTTTCTCAGCCCCTGCACTCCTCAAAATATTCCTCTTTTCTTTATCTTGCCTCAGTTTGCTACTCACTGTTGTTTTTTTTGTTTCTTCTTGTGGTGTTGCTACCTATAGTGTTGCTTTCTATTCTATAGCCATGATGATTGGTTCATTAGGCCTAGAGGAGTTGTATCAATGCCTCTAAGGGTCTTCCTCTGGCCAAGGAAATGCCCCATGGATCCATGTGTATTACACCTTCAAACCATGGTTCTTTCATATGCAATGATGATCATATAGATTTAAACTCTTGGTGCCAAAGTCAAACTTCTTCAAGTCCTTTGCCTCGACATCCACATCCTTCAACCTCTAGATCTCATACAATCTAATTCACAAAGGAAGAGAATGCCATGGTGCCTTGTTCCTCCTGTGTAGTCCTATTGATAACCCTATGGAGATGTGAAATGAAACCTCTTGCATGACTAACTTATTCATGGCAAACCTTGGTAGCACATTCGGAGGCTTCTCTCTGCCAAACATCCTTATGAAGGTGCCACCAAGTGAGGCATACCAATTTGAAATTTCAATCAATGTCTACACTGCTTCTTGGGACATGCAAGGTGAATCCTGTTCAAATATCATCTTGTAAACAATGGTGATGAACTCACAGATAACCTTGCCGTGACTCTTCGGTAGCTACACTTAGAGAGAAACTTGCAATAGACTTTCATAGAATTATCTAATGGTGTCCATGTCCAACCCATGCCAGGGAACTGCTCCCAGGCACAGATTGTATCAAGAAGGTACACATAAATAAATAATCTTGCTTGCTCATTATTAGGCAGATTATGGGCAATAGAAACATCCACTTTCAACTAAAGAGCCAGCATGCCTGACCAGTTGAATAACCCTCCTTCATTTTCCAGTTGACCCTATATAACCACCCCACTCTACAGAAAGGTGTCTGTGCTCTCTTGACCATACAAGTGGCATTAAAAGATGACCAAAATTAGGTATGCCTTCTTGAGTGACTAAGTCTTGTAGGCCTTATTGGGTGCCATCGTGAAATTTGATGGGTCTTTTACCCAATGCTTGATGATGTCTCTATTTTTCACATTATTGTTAGGAGTATATAAGAATGTGTTGATGCGGTTCACCAGCTCTCACTAGTGATCCAAAATGGATCCAGTTTGGCCTTTAGATCAAAGTCTTGAAACTCAGTTGAGAGTGGGATAAAGTCAAAGTGCTCGATGAGATAATTCCAACGGTGTGAACAACGTGAAAATCTGAGTTCAGATGAAGAATTTAAGGCCAGTAAAAGTTTCAAGGCAAAATAGGGCAAAAGAGTCAAAGTCAAATAGTCAAAATCAATAGTCAACCCAGGGTGATGTCAGTAGGACACATGTCATCCTGAGAATGCGCCATATGTCTAGGATTATATTAGCAGAGGTTGATGATGTTTCATAGTTTGATTGGTTGAAACGAGCCAATCTGGTTCCAACACATGGCAACCTGGATTTGCCAAATTTTGGCATCAATCCAAAATATTTGGTGGTCATGGGGGATTGAACCACTGACCTCCCAAAAAGGCTGAGACTTTGATGGATTCCACTAACTAGATGAGCTACTATGTCACTTGGTTAATGGAGGTGTGGATATAATATCTATTATGGTTAGGTGCTAACTTCCGAAAAAGGGTTGGATGGTCGGGGTCAACCGCACGACCCCCACTCCCTTAAGAATTTGATGTTATCGTTAACCACCGAATTGAAACCATAGTTGCAAGCATATATATGTGTAAACATATGCTCAAAAATATCCCACATGCGCGACGGTATATATATATAATTATATTATATATATATATATATTATATATATATATTATTATATATATATATATATATATTATATATATATATAATATATATTATATATATATATATATAATATATATTATATATATATAAAAAACTATGATCAATGAAATAAGGCGGAAGGGTCAAGCGAAGGGTTTGGACTGCTGACCTTCCAAAACACATATAAAGAATTCTTTCACACAAGTCCGCTAGCCAACATACCATACGGTGGAGCTTGGTATTCAAGCTGCCCAATTCTTTTATATTGTTATGCACGTGTTGAACCCGTAACACCACTAGCGTGCTTTTCAAACTGGTTTTTCTAGGCAGAGGTGTTTTTGTGCAACGAAAAGGAGGTTTTTATAGGTCGGGTTTATACTCATGTGACTTGTAATTTCAAGGTTGACGTAGTGGTGATGTTCATTTTCTCATCTAAGACTCTATTTTTGAGCTCATGCCTATAACAACATATTGAAGAAAAATAAAGAGGTCAGCACTAGAAGTGAAAGGACTAGGAGATGTAGCCAGAAAGTCTGGTGAACTTATTTATTAAATTTGGTTGCATTGATGTGTTTAAATGTGTCTTCAAATTGTTTATTTTTTTATGTTATTCACAATCTTTTCAATTCATTGCATTAAGAAACATAATATAATTCACACATAGTCTAGAATGCATTTTTCATTTATGGATCGAGTGGTATCGGAACAACAAGGTTTTTAAGGTTTGCCAAGTTTGTGTGAAGATTTGGATGCTTACTAGGTTGGGGCTCAAATGAGATGAAGGAGAGGTTGTTGAGGCGAATCCAGAGATTGGAAGGGTCTTTTCACAAAGAAGGATGGCAGATGAAACTCCACTTGCGTCAGAATCCCAATTCTTGGATCGTTTCATGATGATATGTTCCATGGTGGAAGAGACGTACCATGGGTTTAAGAAGGGTAAAGGTGAAGGCACTTCATCACCTAAACCAAAAGAAGGAGCAGAGGAACCTTTTCTTTTTATTCCTCCAGATAAAGAAGATAAAGGAAAGGGAGAAAATCCTCCTTCATCTCCTCCATCAACACCATCATTGTCATCGTCCTCTTCTTATAATAAAACTAGTTCTTCTAAGAAGAAGAAAAAGAAAGCCTCTTTGATCAAATTAGATATAAAATTTGATTTTCCAACTTATGATGGAGAACTTAATGCTCAAAAACATGATAATTGGATAAGGAAAATTTATGTAATTTGTAGGGTACAAAAAGTTGATTTAGAAAGAAATAAGATCCAGCTTGCTAGCCTTCAACCTGGAGGAACCACACTTGTATGGTGGGAAGGCCTAACATAAGAAAATCACCAAAATAATGGTAAAATCATTTCAACTTAGAACGAATTTGTTTCTGCTATTAAAAAGAAATTTTATCCATTGGATTATAAGGAGCAAGAAACTATGAGTTGGCAAACACTACACCAATTAAAAGGTCAAAGTGTTCAAAGTTATACTCAAGAATTTCGTAAGAGAGAATTAGCACTAGGCATTTCATTGGACTCACCAAAGACATTGCTGAAATACATAGGTGATCTTCATAGTTATTTGAGGCATACTTTACTTATGTTTAATCAAACTAGCTTAGATGATGTATGTGTTCAAGCAACTCATCTAGAAGTTAGAGGTAAAAATGTAACCTCGGATGTTGGGAAATCATCTAAACCGATTGAAAGAAAGAATAAAGACAAGAAGAAACTTAAGTAGAAGGATAAGTAAACAAACACTGTGAAGAAGACAAACGTTCATGCACTCATTATAAGAAGGAAGGACATGATGAGGCACAATGTTTGTATTTGCATACGGAATTGAAGCGTAAGATGTTTGGAGGTAAAGAACAAAAGAATGTTGTTATTATTCAAAAGGACTTGGGATTAGATTTAGGTAATGAAACAATGGTTACAAATATAGGTATAAAAGGTTGTCAGCTCTAGGGAATGAATAAATAAGGAAATAGGTATAGGAGGTACTCGATCAAGGGATTATTCAACCAAGCACATCACTGTGTGGATCACCTATTGTGTTAGTGTGAAAAAAATATGGTTCGTGGATCTTGTGCATTGATTTTAAAGCATTAAGTAAAATTGCAATAAATAATTGTTATCCTCTTGCTCGTATTGATGATTTGTCAAATCAGTTAAAGGATGTAGTTTAATTCTCTAAATTGGACTTGCGAAGCGACTACCATTATATTAGAGTTGCAGAACAGGATGTGTGGAAGACTACTTTCAAAATGAAGCAAAGACTCTAGGAATGGATGGTTATGCCTTTTGGCTTAACTAACTCTCCAGCTACATTTATGCGAGTCGTGAATGATCTATTTAGACCATTCATTGATGATTTTGTAAAATTCTATTTAGATGACATTCTTGTTTTTAGTAGAAGATGGGATGAACATGTAAAGCATGTAAAGCAGATTTCAAATGTTTTAAAAACAGAAAATCTCTATGTAAAATTGTCAAAATGTAAATTTGGCAGGACATCTTTAAATTATTTGGCTTATATTGTAGGGAGTGGTGAATTGAAGATAGATCCCTCTAAGGTCAAAGTCATTGTAAATTTGCCTAAGCTCAATACTGCTACAAAATTTAGAAATTTCTTAGGGGCATCGCAATATTGGAGAAAGTTTATTGCTAACTTTTCTTTGATTGCAGCTACTTTACATGCTTTGATAAGTGTGAAACATGTTTTTAAGTGGACAGTCAAACAACAGAAATCCTTCGAGACATTAAAAAAAAGGATCAGTACAATTCCAGTACTAGCACTGCTAGATATTCAACATCCATTTGAGATCGAGACAGGTGTGAGTGAATATGCCATGGGGGCCATGTTGATGTAGCATAGAAAGCCCATATGCTTTCATTATGAGACATTCATATCTACAGTAGTTAACTATCCTAAATATGATAAAGAATTATATGCATTAGTTCAAAGTGTTAAAAGGTGGAAACATTACATAATGGATAAATAAACAGTGAGGCATATAGATCATCAACCACTTAAATATTACACTCACAAACTAAATTGCAACAATCACGACATTACAGGTGGATGGGTTTTCTGTAGAAATTTCGTCTTGTTATCAGATAAAATAAGCGCATACATAATAAGGTTGTGGACATGTTATCAAGACCAATCATAAATGCATCCACAATACTTAATCATAATTCAGTAATTCATGAAAGTTACATTGAACAATATGCTCAAGACAAAAATTTTAAGGATGTATATGGAACTTTAAGTCATGGCAAGCAGGTAGAAGAACTAGATTTTAAGGATGTATATGCAACTTTAATTCATGGAAACAGTTAATATAATTCAAGAGGCAGATACTTATCTCATATTCGGTCATTTTGGTGTAAGTAAAGCAATTGCACAATTACAAATATTCTCTTATTGGCCACGAATGAATGAGACAATTTCTAAACGATGCACTATGTGTGCTACAAGAAAGCCAAGTAATAGAAAATTAGGCTTCTATACTCCATTACCAATTCCTTCTCATCCTTGGGAAAGTTTTTTAATGGATTTTGTCGGGGGATTACCAAAATATAGAAAGGCTCATGATTATTTGTATGTAGTTGTGGATAGGTTTAGTAAAATGTGTATTTTGACACCATGTAATAAACAAATCACATCTCAACAAACTGCAAAGTTGTTCTTTCAAAATGTATGGGTTCATTTCGGGTTACCCACTTCTATTGTATCCCATCAAGATTCTCGACTTGTAGGGAAATTTTCGTTAAGTCTATGGGATTTAATGGACACAAAGTTAAAGAAGAGCACGACATTTCATCCACAAATAGATGGTCAGATAAAAGTGGTCAACAATACAATGATACAGTTACTTCGAGAATATTGCAGCAAGCATCCCAAACTTTAGGATGAGCATTTTTGATATGTGCAGCATGCTTACAACCATGTAAAACATTCTTCTACTCAGAGATCTCTTTTTGATAGTTGTTTTGGTTTTACACCAAAGTCACCCTTGGATTTTGTCCTTAGTAAAGACATAGCAGTTGATGGAAATAGTGATGTGAACAAAGCGACCAAGCTCATTGAACAAATCCAAGAAATTCAATAGGAAATACACAAACATCTAGAAGGAAGTTAAGAAAAGTATAAAGCGTGACATGACAAGCATCGAGATGAGCATAGTTTTCAAGTTGGTGATCAAGTCTAGTTGTACATAAATAAATAAAGACTACAAGAGGAATGTAAAAAGTTGAGCTAATTAGATATGGTCCTTTCAATTTCTAAAATTGGTGAAAATGCTTTCTGCCTAGACCTACCAACTTATATGTAGATCTATTATGTCGTAAATGTTGAAAACTTGAGATTGTACGAACCTTCATTGATTGAAGATCCTGAAGAGCAAGGTCAGCTACCTTCCCTTGAAGATATTTTGCCCAAGTATCTTAATGAGCTACAGGAGGACAGAGTTCTTGACAGGAGGATAAGGACTTCGTGATGAGGAAATGTTGAGTATCTTCGAGTTGGACTCAAAGGTACAAATCCAAGTAAAGCATGGTGGATATAGATTGGAAAAGTGAAGGAAATTTATCCTTAGTTACTCGAAAACTAAAACTAACTTTTGGTGGTCCAAAAGCTTCCAGTGGGGAGGAGTGATCCAAAATGGATCCAATTTTTCCTTTGGATCAAAGTCATCAAACTCAGTGTAAAGTGTGAATGAATCAAAGTTCTCGACAAGACCATTCCAACAGTGCAAATGGCAAGAAAATTTGAGTTAGGATGAAGAAGTTAAGGCCATTCAAAGTTTCAAGGAAAACGAGGGCAAAAAAGTCAAAGTCGAAGTCAAAGTCAAATAGTCAAAGTCAACGATCAACCTAGGGTGACATCAGTAGGACACATGTCATCTCGGGAATGTGCAATATGTCAAGGATGATGTCAGTAGAGGTTGATGACATGTCATAATTTGATTGGTTGAAATGAGCCAATCCGATGTTGACACGTGGCAGCCAGGATTTGCCCAATGTTGGTATGAATCCAAAAATTTTGTAGGTTAGGAAGGATTAAACCCCTAATGTCCCAAAAAGGCTGAGAATTTGCCATATTCCTCTCACTAATGAGCTATTATGTCGCTTGGTTAATAGATGTGTGGATATAATATTTATTACGGTTAGCTGTTGACTGCTGGAAAAGGGCTGGATAGTCGGGGTCAACCCCATGACTTCTGGTCACTTAAGCATTTGATGTCATCATTAATCACCAAACTGAAGCCATAGTCACAACCAAATATATGTGTAAACATATGCTCAAAATAGCCCACATGCACGGTGGTATTATATAATGATATCTATATCTATATAT
>APFE030870125.1:14533-17914 GCA_000404065.3 Pinus taeda | reverse complement strand
TATTAACTATGATCAATGGAATAAGTTGGAATGTCAGTCGAAGGTTTCGAATTGCCAACCTTCCAAAACACTTATATAAACAATGCTTTCACATAATTCTGTTAGCCAACATACCATACGGTGGAGATTGGTATTCAAGCTGCCCAATTTTTCTATGTTGTTATGTAGGTGCCAAACTTGTAACACCACCAGGATGCTTTTCAAAGCAATTTTTGCAGGCAAAGGTGGTTTTGTGCAGCGAAAAGGTAGTGTTTGTAGGTGTATGGTGCTTTTTGACTTTCTAGGGGGTCTGGAAGTCATTGTGGCCAAATATGGCCAGGTTTGCACTTATTGAACATGAAATTTCAAGCTAGACGAAGTGGTGATGTCCATTTTATCATATGAGACTCTGTTTTTGAGCTCATGCCTGTAACAGCATATTGAAGACAAAATAAAGAGGTCAACACTGGAAGCTAAAGATCTGTGAGATGTAGCCAGAATGTCTGGTGAATTCCTTTATTAAATTTGGCTATGTTGATGTGTTTAAATGTGTCTTCAAATTTTTTATGTGTTTATGTTATTCATAATCTTTTCGATCTGTTGCATTAAGTAACATAAGGGAATTCACACATAGCCTATAATACCTTTTTCATTTATGGATCAAGTGCAATCGGAGTAGCAAGGTTTCTAAGGTTTGACAAATTTGTGTGAGGATTTGGATGCCTACTAGGCTGGGGCTCAAACGAGGCGATTGAGAGCTTGTCGAGGTGAATCTAGAGATTGGAAGGGTCTTTTCACAAAGAAGTATGGTAGATGAAAATACACTTGGGTCAGAATTGCAATTCTTGGATATTTTCATGAAAATATGTGCCATGGTGGAAGAGATGTACCAAGAGTTTGAAAAGGGTAAAGGTGAAGGCACTCCATCACCTAAACTAGACAAAGGAGCACAAGAACATTTTCTTTTTATTCCTCCTGATAAAGAACATAAAAGAAAGGGAGAAAAGCCTCCTCCATCTCCTCCATCATCACCGTCATTGTAATCCTCCTCTTCTTCTCATAAAACTAGTTCTTCTAAGAAGAAGAAAAAGAAAACCTCTTTCATCAATTTAGATGTAAAATTTTATTTGCCAATTAATGAAAGAGAAATTAATGCTGAAAATTTTGATAATTGTATAAGGAAAATTGATGTATATTGTAGGGTGTAGAAATTTTATTCAAAAAGAAAGAAGATCCATCTTTCTAGCCTTCAACATGGAGGAACAACACTTGTATGGTGGGAAGGCAAGACACAAACAGATCGCCAAAAGCATGGTAAAATCATTTCAACTTGGAATGAATTTGTTTCTAATATTAAAAAGAAATTTTATCAATTGGCTTATATGAAACAAGCAATGATGAGTTGGCAAAAACTACTTCAATTAAAAGGTCAAAGTGTTCAAAGTTATACTTAAGAATTCTGTAAGAGAGCTTTAACACTAGGAATTTCATTGGACTCACCAAAGACATTATTGAAATACATAGGTGGTCTTCATAGTTATTTAAGGCATATTCTACTTATGTTTAATCCTACAAGATTAAATGATGTATTTGTTCAAGTAACTCATATATAAATTATAGGTAAAAATGTAACCCTGGATGTTGGGAAATCATCTAAACCGATTAAAAGAAAGAATAAAGGCAAGAAGAAACTTAAGTGGAAGGAGAAGTAAACAAACACTATGAAGAATGACAAACCTTCATGCACTCATTGTAAGAGGGAAGGACATGATGAGGCACACTACTGGTCTTTGCATCCAGAATTGAACCCTAAGAGGTTCGAAGGTAAAGAACGAAAGAATGATGTTGCTATTCGAAAAGGCTTGGGATCAGATTCATGTGGTGAAACAATGGTTACAGATATATATATAATATGTTTTCAGGTCTACAGAATGAATAAATAAAGAATCAGGTACAAGAGTTACTTGATCAAGGGTTTACTCAACCAAGCACGTCATCGTGTCGATCACCTATTGTGTTAGTGCGGAAGAAAGACGATTTGTGTATAATGTGCATTGATTTTAGAGCATTAAGTAAAATCACAATAAATAATCATTATCCTCTTCCTCGTATTGATAATTTGTTAGATTAGTTAAAGGATGTAATTTACTTCTCTAAATTAGACATGTGAAGCGGCTACCATCAGATCAAAGTTGCAGAACAAGATGTGTAGAAGACTACTTTCAAAATGAAGCAAGGACTCTGTGAATGGATGGTTATACCTTTTGGCTTAACTAATGCTCCAGCTACATTCACGCGAGTCATGAATGATGTATTTAGAACATTCATTGATGATTTTTTAATAGTCTATTTAAATGATATTCTTGCTTTTAGCAGAACATGGGACGAACATGTAAAGCATGTAAAGCAGATTTTAGATGTTTTGAAAAGAGAAAATCTCTATGTAAAACTGCCAAAATGTAAATTTAGCAGAACATCCTTAAATTATTAGGGTTATATTATAGGGGGTGGTGAATTGATGATAGATCACTCTAAGGTCGAAGTCATTATAAATTGGCCTAAGACCAACACTGCTATAGAAGTTAGAAGTTTCTTAGGGGTAGAGCAATATTGGAGAAAGTTTATTGCTAACTTTTCTTTGATTGTAGCTCCTTTACATGCTTTGAAAAGTGTGAAACGGGTGTTTCAGTGGGGAGGAAAACAATTGAAAGCCTTCGACACATTGAAAAAAAGGATCAGTACAACGCTAGTACTTGCATTGCGAGATCTTCAACATCCATATGAGATCGAGATAGATGCAAGTGAATATGCCATGGGGGCAGTGTTGATGCAACATAGAAAGCCTATATGCTTTCAATCTCAGACGTTCACATCAGCAGTAGTTAAATATCCTACATATGATAAAGGATTATATGCATTAGTTCAGAGTGTTAAAATGTGGAAATATTACATAATGGGTAAAGAAACAATCATACATACATATCATCAACCACTTCAATATTTATACATGGAAACTAAATTGCAATAGTCACAACATTACAAGTGGATGGGTTTTCTATAGCAATTTCATCTTGTTATCAGATATAAGAAGGGCATGCATAGTAATTTTGCAGACATGTTATCAATACCAATCATAAATGCATCCACAATACTTAAGCATAATTCAGTAATTCATGAAATTTATGTTGAACAATATGATCAAGACATAGATTTTGAGGATATATATGCAACTTTAAGTCATGGCAAGCAGGTAGAAGAACTAGATTATTACGTAAAGGACAAACTCTTATATCATTTGGGAAATTTATGCATTCCACAAATTGAAGAGTTAATATAATTCGAGAAGCACATACTTCTCTCTTATCAGGTAATTTTGGTGTAAATAAAATAGTTGTAGAATTA
>APFE030870125.1:4533-12033 GCA_000404065.3 Pinus taeda | reverse complement strand
TGTGGCCAAATATTGTCAGGTTTATAGTTATTTAACTTGAAATTTTGAGCTAGATGAAGTGGTGATGTCCATTGTATCATATGAGACTCTGTTTTTGAGCTCATGCTTATAACAGCATATTGGAGACAAAATAAAGAGGTCAGCACTAGAAACTAAAGATGTAGGATATGTAGCCAGAAATTCTGGTGAATTCCCTTATTAAATTTGGCTATGTTGATGTGTTTAAATGTGTCTTCAAATTTTTTATGTGTTTATGTTATTCGCAATCTTTTTGGTCTGTTGCATTAAGTAACATAAGGGAATTCACACATAGTCTATAATACCTTTTTCATTTATATATCAAGTGCTATCAGAGGAGCAAGGTTTCTAAGGTTTGACAAGTTTGTGTGAGGATTTGGATGCATACTAGGTTGGCGCTCAAACGAGGCAAATGAGAGCTTGTTGAGGCGAATCTAGATATTGGAAGGGTCTTTTCAGAAAGAAGTGTGGTAGATGAAACTCCACTTGCGTCAGAATCACAATTCTTGGATAGTTTCATGACAATATGTGCCATGGTGGAAGAGATTTACCACGAGTTTAAAAAGGGTAAAGGTGAAGGCACTCCATCACCTAAACTAGAGAAAGGAGCAAAGGAACCTTTTCTTTTTATTCCTCCTGATAAAGAAGATAAAAGAAAGGGAGAAAAGCCTCCTCCATCTCCTCCATCATCACCATCATTGTCATCATCCTCTTCTTCTCATAAAACTAGTACTTCTAAGAAGAAGAAAAAGAAAGCCTCTTTCATCAATTTAGCTGTAAAATTTTATTTACCAATTGATGATGGAGAAACTAATGCTGAAAATGTTGATAATTGGTTAAGGAAAATTGGTGTATATTGCAAGGTGTAGAAATTTGATTCAGAAAGAAAGAAGATCCATCTTTCTAGCCTTCAACTTGGAGGAACCGCACTTGTATGGTGGGAAGGAAAGACACAAACAAATTGCCAAAAGCATGGTAAAATCATTTCAACTTGGAATGAATTTGTTTCTGATATTAAGAAGTAATTTTATCAATTGGCTTACATGAAACAAGTAATGGTGAGTTGGAAAACACTACTTCAATTAAAAGGTCAAAGTTTTCAAAGTTATACTCAGGAATTCTGTAAGAGAGCTTTAGCACTCTGAATTTCATTGGACTCACCAAAGGCATTATTGAAATACATAGGTAGTCTTCATAGTTATTTGAGGCATATTATACTTATGTTTAATCCAACTAGCTTAGATGATGTATTTGTTCAAGCAACTCATCTATAAGTTAGAGGTAAAAATGTAACACCAGATGTTGGGAAATCATCAAAACCGATTGAAAGCAAGAATAATGGCAAGAGGAAACTTAAGTGGAAGGAGAAGTAAACAAACACTATGAAGAATGACAAACCTTCATGCACTCATTGTAAGAGGGAAGGACATGATGAGGCACACTACTGGTCTTTGTATCCGCAATTGAAGCCTAAGATGTTTGGTGGTAAAGAGTGAAAGAATGATGTTGCTATTCGAAAAGGCTTGGGAGCATACTGAGGTGGGGAAACAATGGTTAAAACTATATATAATAGGTTTTCTTCTCTAAAGAATGAATAAATAAGGAAGCAGGTGTAGGAGTTGCTCGATTAAGGGTTTATTTGACCAAGAACATCACTGTCTCGATCACCTATTGTGTTAGTGCGAAATAAAGATGGTTCGTGTATAATGTGCATTAATTTTAGAGTGTTAAGTAAAATCACAATAAATAATCATTATCCTCTTCCTCATATTGATGATTTGTTAGATTATTTAAAGGATGCAATTTACTTCTCTAAATTAGACATGTGAAGCAGCTACCATCAGATCAGAGTTGCAGAACAGGATGTGTAATAGACTACTTTCAAAACTAAGCAAGGACTCTATGAATCGATGGCTATGCCTTTTGGCTTAACTAATGCTCCAGCTACATTCATGCGAGTCATGAATGATGTATTTAGAACATTCATTGATGATTTTTTCATAGTCTATTTAGATGATATTCTTGCTTTTAGCAGAACATGGGATGAACATGTAAAGCATGTAAAGTAGATTTTAGATGTTTTAAAAAGCGAAAATATCTATGTAAAACTGTCAAAATGTAAATTTAGCATAACATCTTTAAATTATTAAGGTTATATTATAGGGGGTGGTGAATTGAAGATAGATCCCTCTAACGTCGAAGTCATTGTAAAGTGGCCTAAGCCCAGCACTGCTATAGAAGTTAGAAGTTTCTTAGGGGCAACACAATATTGGAGAAAGTTTATTGGTAACTTTTATTTTATTGTAGCTCCTTTACATGCTTTGATACGTGTCAAACAGGTGTTTCAGTGGGGAGGCAAATAACAGAGAGCCTTCGACACATTGAGAGAAAGGATCAGTAGAATGCTAGTACTTGCACTGTGAGATCTTCAACATCCATATCAGATTGAGACAGATGCAATTGAAAATGCCATGGGGGCAGTGTTGATGTAGCACAAAAAGCCTCTTTTCTTTCATTCTTAGACATTCACATCAGCAGCAGTTAAATATCCTACATATGATAAAGAATTATATTCATTAGTTCAGAGTGCTAAAATGTGGAAACATTACATAATGGATAAATAACCAATCAAGCATACAGATCATCAACCACTTAAATATTTACACTCACAAACTAAATTGCAACAATCACAACATTACAGGTGGATGGGTTTTCTATATAAATTTTGTCTTGTTATCAGATATAATAAGCGCATACATAATAAGGTTATGGACATGTTATCAAGACCAATCATAAATGCATCCATCATACTTAAGCATAATTCAATAATTCATGAAAGTTACATCGAACAATATGCTCAAGAGACAGATTTTAAGGATGTATGTGGAACTTTAAGTCATGGCAAGTAGGTAGAAGAACTGGATTATAATGTAAAGGAAAAACTCTTATATCATTTTGGAAATTTATGCATTCCACAAACTGAAAGAGTTAATATAATTCAAGAAGCACATACTTCTCTCATATCAAGTAATTTTGTTGTAAGTAAAACAGTTGTAGAATTACAAAGATTTTGCTCTTGGCCACGAATGAATGCACCAACTTCTAGATATATTAAAGGATGTACTATTTGTGCTACAAGAAAACCAAGTAATAGAAAATTAGGCTTGTATACTCCATTACCAATTCCTTCTCATCCTTGGGAAAGTGTTTCCATGGATTTTGTTGGGGGATTGCCAAAATCTATAAAGGGTCATGATTATTTATAAGTAGTTGTGGATAGGTTTACCATGTAATAAACAGGTCACAGCTAAACAAACTACAAATTTGTTCTTTCAAAATGTATGGGTTCATTTTGGGTTACCCACTTCTATTTATCCAATCGAGATTCTCTATTTGTCGGGAAATTTTGGTCTAGTCTATGGGAGTTAATGGACATAAATTTAAAGAAGAGCACATCATTTCATCCACAAATAGATGATCAGACAGAAGTGGTCAACATGGAAGTGATACAATTGCTTTGATGATATTGCAATCGGCATCCCAAACTTTGGGATGAGCATTTGTGTTATGTGTAGCATGCTTACAACCATGCAAAACATTCTTCTACTGAGAGATCTCCCTTTAAGACTTGTTTTGGTTTTACACCAAAGTTGCCCTTGGATTTTGTCTTTTGTAAAGACATAAGAGTTGATGGACATAGTGATGTGAACAAAGCGACCAAGCTCATTGAACAAATCCAAGAAATTCACGTGGTAGTACAGGAATAGCTAGAAGGAAGTTAAGAAAAGTATAAAGTACAACATGACAAGCATCGAGTTGAGCATAGTTTTCAAGTTGGTGATCAATTCTAGTTGTAGATAAACAAATAAAGACTGCAAGGTGAATGTAAAAAGTTGAACTAATTAGATATGGTACTTTCAATTGCTAAAATTGGTGAAAATGCTTTCCACCTAGATCTACCAACTTATATGTAGATCCATTATGTCGTAAATGTTGAAAACTTGAGATTGTACGAACCTTCATTGATTGAAGATCCTAAAGAGGAAGGTTAGCTACCTTCCATTGAAGATCTTTTGCCCAAGCATATCAATGAGCTACAGGAGGACACAGTTCTTGATAGAATGATAAGGACTTCACGACAGTGAAATGTTGAGTATCTTTGAGTTGGACTGAAAGGTACAAATGCAAGTAAAGCATCATGGATATAGATTGGAAAAGTGAAGGAACTGTATCCTCAATTACTAGATAACTAAAACTAACTTTTGGTGGTCCAAAAGCTTCCCATGGGGAGGAGTGATCTAAAATGGATTTAGTTTTTCCTTTGATTCAAAGTCATCAAACTCAGTCTAAAGTGTGAATGAATCAATGTTCTTGACGAGACCATTCCAATAGTGCAAATGGCGTGAAAGTCCGAGTTAGGATGAAGAATTTAAGGCCATTCAAAGCTTCAAGGCAAACTAGGGAAAAAAAGTCAAAGTCAAAGTCAAATTTAAATAGTCAAAGTCAACTATCAACCTAGGGCGATGTCAGTAGGACACATGTCATCTTGGGAATGTGCGATATGTCAAGGATGATGTTAGTAGCGGTTGATGACATGTCATAATTTGATTGGTTGAAACGAGCCGATCTGATGTTGACACGTGGCAACCAGGATTTGCCCAATGTTGGTATGAATCCCAAAATTTTGTAGGTTAGGAAGGATTAAACCCCTAATGTCCCAAAAAGGCTGAGACTTTGCCATATTCCTCTCACTAATGAGCTATTATGTCGCCTGGTTAATAGATGTGTGGATATAATATTTATTATGGTTAGGTGTTGACTACCGGAAAAGGGTTGGACAATCGGGGTCAACCCCACGACTGCCGGTCCCTTAAGCATTTGATGTTATCATTAACTACCAAATTGAAGCCATAGTCACAACCAAATATATGTGTAAACATATGCTCAAAATATCCCACATGCGCGATTTGGTATTATAATATTTATATATATATAGTATATATTATATATATATATTTATATAATATATATATATATATTATATATATAATTATATATACATTACAACAACACACACACAACACACACACACACACACACATCCACAACACCACACACACATTATATAATATATTAACTATGAATCAATCTGAATTTGAGGTGAAGGGTCAAAACAAAAAAGGTTTTCAAATTTCGACCCTTCCCAAAACCTTATATAAGCAGGTACTTTACACAGTCCATTAGCACAACATACCATATGGTGAAGCTTGCTATTCAAACCGGCCAATTTTTATATTGTTATGTAGGTGCCAAACTTGTAACACCACCAGAATGCTTTTCAAAATAGTTTTTGCAGGCAAGGGTGGTTTTGTGCAGCGAAAAGGCAATTTTTGTAGGTTTATGGTGCTTTTTCACTTTCCAGGGGGTCTGGAAGTCACTGTGGCCAAATATGGTCAGGTTTACACTTATTTAACATGAAATTTAGAGCTAGTCAAAGTGTTGATGTCCATTTTATCATATGAGACTCTGTTTTTGAGCTCATGCCTGTAACAGAATATTGAAGACAAAATAAAGGGGTCAGCACTAGAAGCTAAAGATCTAGGAAATGTAGCTAGAATGTCTAGTGAATTCCTTTATTAAATTTGGCTATGTTGATGTGCTTAAATGTGTCTTCAAATTTTTTATGTGTTTATGTTATTCGTAATATTTTCGACCTGTTGAATTAAGTAACATAAGGGAATTCACACATATTCTATAATACCTTTTTCATTTATGGATCAAGTGCTGTCAGAGTAGCAAGGTTTCTAAGGTTTGACAAGTTTGTGTGAGGATTTGGATGCCTACTAGGTTGGGGCTCAAACGAGGCAAATGAGAGCTTGTTGAGGTCAATCTAGAGATTGGAAGGGTCTTTTCACAAAGAAGTATGTTAGATAAAACTCCACCCGGGTCAGAATCACAATTCTTGGATAGTTTCATGACAATATGTGCCATGGTGGAAGAGATGTACCTTGAGTTTAAAAGGTAAAGGTGAAGGCACTACATCACCTAAGCTAGACAATGGAGCAGAGGAACCTTTTCTTTTTATTCCTCCTCATAAAGAAGATAAAAGAAAAGGAGAAAAGCCTCCTCCATCTCCTCCATCATCACCATCATTGTCATCATCCTCTTCTTCTCATAAAACTAGTTCCTCTAAGAAGAAGAAAAGGAAAGCCTCTTTGATAAATTTAGATGTAAAATTTTATTTTCCAATTGATGATGGAGAAATTAATGCTGAAAATTTTGATAATTGGATAAGGCAAATTGATGTATATTGCAGGGTGTAGAAATTTGATTAAGAAAGAAAGGAGATCCATCTTTCTAGCCTTCAACTTGGAGGAACGACACTTGTATGGTGGGAAGGAAAGACACAAATAGATCCCCAAAAGCATGGTAAAATCATTTCAACTTGGAATGAATTTGTTTCTCATATTAAAAAGAAATTTCATGCATTGACTTATATGAAAGGCCATGATGAGTAGGCAAACACTAATTCAATTAAAGGTGGAAGTGTTCAAAGTTATACTCAGGAATTCCGTAACAGAGCTTTAACACTAGGAATTTCATTGGAATCACCAAAGACATTATTGAAATACATAGGTGGTCTTCATAGTTATTTGATGCATATTATACTTATGTTTAATCCAACTATCTTAGATGATGCATTTGTTCAAGAAGCTCATCTATAAGTTAGAGGTAAGAATGTAACCCCAGATGTTGGGAAGTCATCTAAACTGATTGAAATCAAGAATAAAGGAAAGAATAATCTTAAGTGGAAGGAGAAGTAAACAAACACTATGAAGAAACACAAACCTTCATGCACTCATAGTAAGAGGGAAGGACACGACATGGCACACTACTAGTCTTTGCATCCAAAATTGAAGCCTAAGAAGTTCGGAGGTAAAGAGCGAAAGAATGATGTTGCTATTCAAAAAGGCTTGGGATCAGATTCAGGTGGTGAAACAATGGTTACATCTATATATATAAAAAAAATTCAGCTCTAGGGAATGAATAAATAAGGAAGTCGGTATAGGAGTTGCTCGATCAAGGGTTTATTTGACCAAGCACATCATCATGTGGATCACCTATTGTGTTAGTGTGAAAGTAAGATGGCTCATGTATAATGTGCATTGATTTTAGAGCATTAAGTAAAATCACAATAAATAATCATTATCCTCTTCCTTGTATTCGTGATTTTTTAGATTAGTTAAAGGATGCAATTTACTTCTCTAAATTAGACATGTGAAGTGGCTACCATCAGATCAGAGTTGCAGAACAGGATGTGTAGAAGAATTCTTTCAAAACAAAGCGAGGACTCTATGGATGGATGGTTATACCTTTTGGCTTAATAACCCTCCAACGACATTCATGTGAGTCATGAATGATGTATGTAGAACATTCATTGATGATTTTGTAATAGTCTATTTAGATGATATTCTTGCTTTT
>APFE030870124.1:54824-75739 GCA_000404065.3 Pinus taeda | reverse complement strand
CGAGTCAAGCAACTGCGCGGTCGCATGATTAAGGAAGTCCTAGTCAAATGGAAAGACACCTCTCCAGAAGATGCAAATTGGGAGCCAGCCACTATTCTGCAGTAGCTTCCGCAGCTTCAACCTTGAGGACAAGGCTAGTCTTAAGGGGGTGGCCATGTTAGGGTCCCGCCCTAACCCCCTTATCTATGTAATGGGACCATGTCATAGTCAAGAGTCAATAAATCCCATATTAATAATTGTAAGTGGTCAAACCACAATTAATAACAGAACCGCAGTTAGTTGCAAATGGGTCGTAGTATTAGATAGATGGTATTAGTAATAACGCGGTATTGGCCCATGGTATTGCATGTATAAGTCATATATAAAGGATAGAAACTCCCTGCGAGGAGTATCATGTCTTATTTTGTAATCGAGCTCTGCTCTATTGAAGGTTGCCCCCTCGAAGAAGCAAGTGAACATTATTCTCTGAATAATAAAATCATTGCTATTATGTGCTCTGGGTATCTTTTCTTCACATATTCTGTGTTCTGGGTCTCTTTTCTTCACATATTCTGTATTTGGGTATCATTTGCAGGTTAAGAGCATAACAGGTTATGAGTACAAAGAAATATGGTATGTGGCTTGTAGGCTAATATAGAGAATAAATCCTCTCTATCTGTCTATCTCATCTCCCTCTCAACTATTTTTTCTCATCTATGGAACAAATGCACTTGAAGGAATGGAAACCATTTTCCTCCTTATGTCCTCATTAGAATACAACTCAATAACCTACTAGTGGTGACATTTGACTACATCCACTATTAGAAAAAGTTACAATATGGAGTATTATAGAGACTTATTCATCATATTCATGTGTCTAGCCCCTTTTCCATGATTAATGGTGGTTGACATGGCATCCTCTAAAATTATGTGGTGAAAACAGGAAGGTCAAATTTTGAGTGGCATCCCTTTTGCATATGGACTGTGTTTGAGGTGGCCTTGTCATAAAAATATACTTTGGTCCTTGGAGGTACAAATAATCCATACCCAAAAGCATACTATATGATCCCAATGGAATAACATTTAGATGTGTTGATGTAGGCATACCATTTATCTCAAATGCATAGGCTCTTACCCAATGATGAACTCTCTTCTTATTAGTTGTATCGAATTTCGCCAACCAATACTCTGCATGAACTTCTTTTCTCAATCCACACTTGTCCACTAGGTCTTGATTAACATGTCTATAATTGGATCTAGGGTCAATAAAAATAGAAACAAATATACGACAAAGTTTACATTCCATCTCAATTGTGGATGCCTTCTGATCTTCCTGCCTATTATCTAATGTTGCATAGCTTCGAGGGGTGAGACTACGTCACCCAGATCCAAAACCTTATGACAATTCAAAGCTCAACCAATAATGAATCCCATAACAACATGACAATATAAGAATCGGAAAGGCAAGGATGAAATCACTGTCAACCAAGAAAAACCCATGCCAATGACAACAAATCATCCATATACGCAAATGCAAGTACCATGCATTCTCACTTCAGCTACAAATCACACATGCAACATGCTACCTACAAGTTCTCTTGTTGAAGCTGCTTGATCCAATCCTTCCTTTCTTTTACTTTGCTTTCCTTGTCATTCCTTTACTTTTCTAATTTCTTTCTCCTCTTTGTGCTCTTCCCCCATCTCCAACTAACTCCAAATCCAAACTGAAAAATGGCTGACAAAAGTTGTGAACTGATCCTCATAAGCCTTTTTATTATTAATGCCTCTAATTTCTTCTTTTTGCCTCTATTTTCCTTCAATTTCCTCCTCATACAAACTTTGTGGCCTCTCATCTCCCTTTTCTCTTATGTTCCTTTATTTTCATAAATAAATGCCAATAATTCCCACTTTTACTTTCCAAAGTCTTTGTCAATGCCTTTGCCAATTTGCTTAGCCATAATAAACAACAATTGATTCCCACTAGGAATTGTTTCCCAATATTCACCTTGGACTTTGTTTTTATTTTATTAAATTTATAACATGAACTTTTAACCTAGGCTTGTTACAATTTGGATGTAGTATGTATGATTAATATTCTTTACATTAACTAGTGTTCTTTTAATTATGTTGTAGATTGTTAGGTGAATTTATAGTACCATTGACAAATGTTTTACCTCACACATACTGAGATTTACATGTCATTATAAAAAATATTGGAGTGGAATATTAATCTTTTCATGAATTCCTGGTGATCATATTACGTATTATGGAGAACATACATTGAAAAATAATGATTGAAATGTCAAATTTCTAAATATCGATTTGATCAAGTAACAAATAACGTGCCTTGCAAGGTTCTTCGATATATTCCCATAATTCACATTTGTGGTCGTTTTTCACGTGCGAAAGAAAAGCACAATTTACAAATCACCTTGCAAAGAACATAAGTAAAGTTGGTGTTCTTCGAATGCTTACAAATGGATCTACATTCAAGAAGATATAGGAAATGTGGCCACATTTCAAAGTTGAACCTCATAATCCTAGACTTTCATAGCTGGTTGACAGTGCCAATCCACTTGAAGAGCTCAAATCCACTTAGTCGATGTGGCCTTTATTTGTTATCAACATGAATAACATTCTTCCATGGATGTCAATAAAGAGGGAAGCACATGATGTTGGAAATGGTTGTTCTAGGTATTTGTGTAGAATTTTTTTAATATGATAACATCTCATTTGTCTTGTATTTTTAATAATTATATCTTATATTTTTATTTAGCCATATATCTTTAATTATATCTTATAGTTATGTTTTGTATTTTTTATTTACTCATATTTGTATTAATTATGTATTGTATGTTCAATAAATTAGGAAATTATCAACTCAAAGATATGAATGTATATATTGAGCCTCTTATCAATAGTTACTAGAGTTATGGAAGGGAATCAGTATGTATGATATCTATGAAATAGTCATTTATACGCAAATTTTAGTAAAATTTTTAATCATATATTTCCTTTTTATACTAGTGTTACTAGTTTCGGTTACTGAGTGCCATATTTTTGAAATACCCAAGGCTGATTTAAGTAGTATATGTATGCCATTGATTTATCTTTAAATTTGAAGTTCCTACTAGGCATAATTTTGATGAACCTCTTCGAACACCGAGCCAACACCCTCCACTCTTTGTAGCACCTTCCTCGTCACCTGAGGAACATGGATGAATGCTTGGGGTGCATTGATAAATTCCTCGTCATTCCTCTCCTCACATGAATCACCCTTTCCAACATTGAATACCCTATTCAAGTTGTCGCTACTGATTCTAATCCCTCAACTTGACCTTATTATGTTCTAGTTTATTTTGTGTTATGATTATCTAGTTCATTCTCCATACCAATATAGCCTATTTTTAGCATATATATTATATATTTAGTCTTCTGAAAAGTATCATCCTTTATGTCTCTCTGCAAAGAGTGCACGTTTTGCCATGGTTTTCTTTCCATAATGAAATACTCACCTAATATAACTAGTACTTCAATGTAAACTCCATTTTGGAAAGAAATACAATATTTACCCAAAAGGTAAAATGCAATATGACAAAAGAAAGGATTGAAATAAGAAGTTGTAACAAAATTTTCACTCTTAAAAGTCCAAAATTATGAAAAAATGTAATCCTTCTATTTATTTATAATTTAAAATAATGAGTAAAAACATGTGAATATTATATGAAATTCAATAGAATATATTTCTCTTTACACCATGAAACACACATAAAAATCTAATTTTATTATTATAACCTCATTACTATAAATACTAATAATAATAATAAAATCACTTCTATCTGGACTTTGTAGTAAAGCTCACTTTCGCTAGGAAGTCGGATCGAGTTTGGCGGGGGCTCTGCAATCTGAACTAGGGTTTAAGTTAGGGTTTCGACACTGGTAACCATGTAGGGTCATGGAGGAGGGAGTTCGGCTCCCTCCTACAATCAAGTAGTTGCGAACAGAAGAAAGGGAGCTGATTTGCATCATTTCAAGAAATTAATGGAGGTGATAACTAAGGATATTAACACAAGAAATATCAAATATTATGGACAGGAAGAAAATCATGAGGAACGTAGCAAGGAGAAGAGGAAAGAGGGTAGCAGTTAGAAAGTTGCACCTATGAGTGTGACAAGGGTCTGTAAACCTAAGTTGACCATTATTCCTCGGGTCATCTTAAGTGAGGCAGCACTACAGGCGCATAGAGATCACATGGCATAACACATGGTTCTATGCAAATTTATGGGGATTTGGCTGATGAAGAAGGTTTCTCACACATGGAGAAGGAACCACTGGAAACCAAAGGGAGAAATAAACCTTCACCTTGGGTCCAAGGGCTTCTTTACAGTGGTGTTCACGAGCTTAGAAGATAAAGATAGAGCGTTCAAGAGAGGACCCTATTTTTACGCTGCTACAGGCCTTTACATGCAACCATGGGTGATGAATTTTGTCCCAGGATGAGAAACATTCACTTCGGTACTGGTATGGATAAGAATTTACTCCCTTCCTTTAGATTATTGGTTGCCAGAGTCTCTAAAGGATATCAGCAACAAACTAGGGCATTTTATAAAGATACCAAATGCAGCTCCAAGAGGAAAATACACTTCCTTCGTTTAGATTTGTGTGGAAATGGACTTATCTGGGGCACTTCCAGACGAGATCATTTTTGAAGTGTATGACAAAGAATGGGTGCAGGCGGTGGACTATGAACATCTCCCATTTAGGTGTCATACGTGTCATGAACATGGGCATCTATACAGAGACTTCTGATAAAAAATATTGGAGAGAAACACAAAAAAAACCACAAGCAAAGATCTCGAGGGTTTCACTAAGGTGGGGGGTAAACGGAATGGACGAAAGAAGTAATAAAAGAAAATCAATGAGGATGGGCAACCAAGCCATAATAGTTTCAAGATCTTAGAAGAAGAAGTTGGAAACAATGAGGAAAAATAGGAATCATAAATTAATCCCACTGAGAAGGATAGCAATGCTAGCATGGAGGATATACCAGAGAATATACAGTAAAAGGATGATCTACCGAGAATTGTGGAGCTAAGTAGGGATCATGAGATGAGCCCAAGTGAGGCAGGAATGAAGGTCCATGAACTGTAGGAGATTCTAGAGAGGGAGAACTTAGATCTATAAAAGTTTCTGGAGCAGGGTATTACCAAAGGGGTTGACTCCCTGCCAAAAGAGGAGTTTGATAGGGTTCAACAGCTTTTCCTCTAGAGTTCCTAATTGAAGGGTTCTGGAGTCAAAAGAAACGATGACAGCTAGGAGAATAGATGAATGAAAAGAATGGAGGAAACATAGACCCACTCTTCCAAGAACCCAGGTGGAAAAAAGGAAGAAAAATGTAGAATGAGTTGCTGAACTAATGTGGAAAACTCATGATTAATCATGTAAGATGAGATATCTCAACAGTTACTCCTTTACAAACCTTTATTAATGAAGCTTAAAACTCGAAACTTTATGTGTCTAGGAAGTAAAATGAAACAAACAAATCTTAGCAGCAGAATAAAAGAAGAAAAACCAGATATGGTTTTTATTCAGGAAACAAAGCATTTGATGGACAATATTAGAGAAATATATATCAAATTGTTAATCAAGTGTGATTATATATAGGTTAATGCAAAAACTTAGCTAGGGGGATTCTTATTCTTTGGGATCCCCAGAAACTTGGAATCCTGGATGTGGAAGCGTCCAGGAACTATCTATCATTAGTGATTCAACCTTTGGGTGATAGCGAGATTTACATGATTACAAATGTTTATGGTCCTCAAAAAATAGAAGACAAATTCAAGCTTCTCACCTCCCTTGAGGAGTTGAGAGAGAGATATCCTAATATTCCCTGGATTCTGGTAGGGGATTTCAATATGATCAAATCTCTTACACAGAAAAAAGGTGGCACCAAAATACTACATAGAGACTACATTGACTTCTAGAACTTCATAAATAACATGGAACTAGTGGATTCTGAAAAAATAGATGCACTTTCACCTGGAACAACAAGAGAGGAGGGGCTTCTCAAGTTGCCCCTAAAATAGATAGATTCATAATCACAAAGGACCTACTTCTCATAGGCCTTGACATGTCAGTTTTAATCCTTCCCCTTGGAGGCCCAGACCATTGGCCTGTCCAGCTTCAAGGTGCTTTTATGGGTACATTGAGGAACAAACTTTTTAGGTTTGAAAAATGTCTTGCTCTCTCACCTTGACTTCACCAGCAATATTGACAAATGGTAAATGGAATATTTTCCCATTCAAGGCACTAAAATGTTCATGCTGCAATAAAGACTTAAACACATCAAATCCAGACTCAAAGATTGGAAAAAAAAGAGTTTGGTAATATTTTTAAAGCCAAAACAAAAGTTGAACATAAAATCCAAGGGATTAATCAGATCATCATCACAGATGGTTTTACCGGGGAAATGAAAACTCAAACTGATTCTCTTAAGAACGAATGGGAAGATAGGTGCACGAAAGAGGGGATTTTCTAGAGACAGAAATCGAGGGTGTAGTGGATTAAATAAGGGGAAAGAAACACAAAGTTTTTTCATAAATGAACTTTGGATCACAGGTCACATAACAAAATTTCAAAACTCAGATATTTTCAAGTGAAAGAGCTCATCTCCCACAAAGAAATGGAATCTATCCTAGCATAGCAAAGGAGCCTCTCTTAGACACATCATGGTTCATTAATAATTTCACAAAGTACATTCCCAAGATTATAACCAGGGAAGACAATCACAATCTTAACAAGCCAGTGTTTGAAGATGAGGTCAGTGAAGTTATCAATGAGATGAAAAATGGGAAAGCTCCTTGCCCAGATGGGTTCAATGTGGCCTTCTCCAAAGCATGCTGGAAAATAGTCAAACAAGACATAATTGATGCAGTGGAAGACTCAAGAAGATCCAAAATGTTTGAAGGCTCTCAATGCCTCTTTCAAAGCTTTGATTCCAAAGCAAGAAAAAGCTATGACACGAGACAAATTTAGACCCATAGCTTTATGTAATGTGGTGTAAAAATTATTTTCAAAGTGACTACTAACAGACTCAAGCCCCTCCTTCCAGCTCTTGTCTTAAAGTAGAAAACTAGTTATGTTAAAGGAAGACATATTCTCAATAAAATCATACAAGCTAACGAGGTGGTACATTCTCTTCAGAGAAATAAGTAAGTTGGTATGATGATACAACTTGACCTAGTGAAAGCCTATGATAGCTATGCTGGTCTTACATCAGGGCAATGCTAAGAGCTTATGGTTTCAACCACAACTGGATTAGATGGGTTATGGCTCTTGTATCCACAGCTAGTTTTTCAATCCTGCATAATGGATCGCCATCAAGAACCTTTATGCCTTCTAGGGGTCTTAGATAAGGAGATCCAATCTACCCCTTCCTCTTTGTGCTCATGACGGAAGGGCTAGGAAATGCGATAAAAATGGCAAATACTGAAGGAAGAATCTAGGGACTGAAACTTACCATAGATGCAGCTGCTTCAAGTCATCAACAATTCGTGGACGACACAATGCTACAAGGTATTCCCATGGTCAAGGAAGCCAAATCTTTAAAAAAAATCTTGAATGACTCTGCTATAGCCACTTTTATAGAGGTAAGCCTTGACAAATCAAAGCTTTTCTTTTTTAACGCTAACATTGGTATTCAAAGGAACCTCACTAAAACTCTACGGTTTCAAAGGGATCAGTTACCTTCTAAGTACCTTAGAATGCCTCTTATAGACAAACCTCTGAGAAAGGGAGTGTGGGAGCCTGTAATTAACAAACTTCAGGACAAGATTAGGAAATGGACATGTAGGTCTTTGAATTTCGCTAGGCATCTTGTGCTTACAAAGGCTATCTTGCAGGCCATACCCATTTTCATGCTCTCAGCTCTTCCTACTCCTAAAGGAGTTATGCAACAGATTAGGAATATTCAAAGAGATTTTCTTTGGAGCAAAGGGGGAGAGAAAAAAGAAGTGGGCTTTGGTAGCTTGCAACAAGCCCTGCAAACCTAAGGCCTATGGTGGTTTGGGGCTTCATGACCATGAAACCCTCAGCAAAGTTTCAGGTGCAAAACTTTGGTGGAGGTGGCTTAAGGAATCGACAACCCCTTGGGCCAAGCTTTAGAAACAGAAATATGCAAATAATTGGAAGGAGAAGGATCATATCCAAATATCTGGGCTTATCAAGGGCTGCCATATTTGGAATCTTTCTTGGGAAGATAGAGCCATTGTCTAGTAGCACAGCTTGTGGGAGATCCGAGTTGGGACCCTCGCAAGATTTTGGGAGGAGAACTAGTGGTAGGAATCAAACTTGTTTAGGGAAGAACTAACCACTCTCAAGAATGACACGGACAAAAAAGGTTTATTTATGGTAAGTGACTTTTGGGGTCACGTAAGGAACAATGATAAATGGAGAATATGGAAGGATCTAGGATATAGTGAGGAGAGCCCTTTGAAAGCTCAGGCATGCTCTCTTGCTTTGGAATTGGAACAGAGGATGATTTTGGTATCATCCTTGTATGAAAAAATGAGTTGGGGAAGAAACAGAGAAGGTATCTTTAACCTCAAAGAAGCTAAACAAATAGCCCTAGTGTTTGATTATGAAAACCATGATAAGGTATGGAAGGACCTTTAGCAGCAACCGCATTGGATGAAGATAAAGTTGTTTATGTGGTTGGTTCAACAAAAGAAAATTATAACATAGGAAAGCATTCTGAAAAGGCGTTTTGTTGGCCCATCCAAATGCCATCTATGTGGTTCACAAGAGGAGATGATGGAACACTTACTTAACCTTTGCCCATTCACCTCTACCTTGTGGGATTGGGTGGCCTGAGTCTTCAGGAAAACTGACAGGGACGGAATCAGTATTAGTAACACTATGAAAAATTGGAGAAAAGATTTCTCACACAATGAAATCATCAACAAATCTTGGACTTTGATTCGAGGCTTTATAATCTGGGATGTCTAGAAAGAACGCAATGGTGGGATTTTCAAGAATAGAACTCAGTCAAACCAAAACATTATTACACAAATATTACGACATCTCAAAGACACTGTTGGAGCCCTTTTGGGGGGGACCTCTTGAGGACCCTAATTTTCAAGAGGATCCTAGCATACTGTTGAAGTTGGGTCTCCATTCGCTAGTTCCCCAGATCATAAACAAGGGTATGAGCTAGATAACTACTAGTAAAGAGTTCTGGAAACTTCCTCCTCATGGTTTCTTGAAAATAAATATAGATGGAGACTCTAAAGGTAACCCAGGGATGATTGGTTTTGGCGGGGTCATCAAAGATGAGAAGGGGTGCATAAAGGATATCCTTCATAGTCATTTGGGGACTGCCACTAACAACATGGTGGAGCTCATGGCCTTAGAGCAATGCTTGGCAATATCGATCAAGTTAAATTTACGCAATGCCATCATTGAAGCAAACACTCAATTGGTTATTAATGCATCCAAGAATATATGTAATGGAAAAGCACCTGCAAAAGTTTCAAAACATTGGCGGCTTTTGCAGGTCCTTCAGTGTATTCATTCCCACCTGTGAACCCTGATCAGGTCAGCTTCACTCATGTGTGAAGAAAATCCAATATGCTAGTTGATCGTCTGGCAAATGAAGGAGTGCTTTGCAAGGAAAGTTTTAATAGGTATGCCTGGGATTCAACACCCTCAAGGAAATTGCGTGATGATTGTCAAAGACAGGCAGCCAAAGACATGGAGCACTTCCAGACCATGAGGAATGAACAAGAAGGAAGACTAGTGGAAGAAGGAGAAAGTGGAAGCGAAAGTCATTCTTAACCATTGACCCCACAAAAATGCTTAAAAAAAAGGTATTTACAAGGGAGGGGAACATGGTAAACAGTGAGCCTGTTAGAAGGTCGCCAACCACAGTTTTTGATAGCCTTTGTCATCGAATGGCTATTGAGTGGGAAAGTGATCAAACGTTAAGTTTCAAGTTGAGCCGAAGATTGACCAAAGAGATTCCATGCGTACCCCAATTGAGGCCTTCAAATTTTTTGAGTTTTTCTTCTCTGGTGTTCGAATCTTGCTTTCATTGTTTTTCCACTCAAAAATTAAGTTGGTGCTATGTAAATTATCATTTATCAATTCAATGACATTATTCCTTACTTCCCTGGCCCTTGAAGTTTCTCTTTCTGCTTTGATCAGCTGTGTCTCCCATTTTGAGAAAAATATCTCTTTTTGAGACTCTTCAATCACTGGTAATCTTGTCATCTGCTTCCTCGAATTCCCATATGAAATTGACCGCTTGATCTAGGAACATGTTGGTTTTGATGCAAAATGGATGAATGAGGGATATCTTTTGGTAGAGTTGGGTTAGCTGTTGAGATAAAAAATTATTTATTTCTACGGCTTCCTTTATAAACTCCTTGACTTTAGGATTTTCTTTGAACTGCTCTATCAAGAGTTGTAACTGCCTTATTTTCTCATCACTAGCTTTAATTTCTTCACTATGCACCCATTTTAGTTTTTCAAACTCTTGCGATAGTTGTTGATGTCTTTCAATTGTCTAATGATTAATTCTCTATTTCTTGGCCTTAGCTGATCTTCAAGTTGTTTAATCTTTGATCTTTTTCGTTGATCAATAGATTAATTTCAGCTTCTTTATCGATTGTGGTAGCTATGTATGCACCTGTGAACTGAGATAATTTAGTCAAGTCCTCGAAGGGATCAACTTCTGAATCCTTCCAAATGACATTCATGTATTCATCTTGTGAGATGGTTGCCGATACTTAGTCTATTTTCCTCTTCTTCGTCTACCTTTTGACTACAGTCATGTGTTTAGGGCTATAAAATGCATCTAATGGTGGGATTTCCTCAATACTCGATATAATCTATGATGAATGATTCTCAGGGATTATCTCAACTTCCCTCGCAGTTGAATCCTTGTTGGATGCCTTTTCAATCACAAAATCACGAACTATGGGTTGTTGTGCTATGGGAGATTACAGCATGATAATAGTTTAGGTATCACTTTGACCCTTAATCTAAAGGTCAAATTGTTACCATTCTTTGATCAACACTAGATCAATGTGAACATCTATGTCCAACTGTTCACTGGCTTTCTCTCTTGTCTCGGCTTCACCTAAAGTTTCATCTATATCCTCCTATGTGATTTGCTTTCTAATTTGCCCTATTTGATGGATGACCAGTGTAGTGTTTAATAAGTTCAATGGTACTGGCTAAAGCCTTTGTACCCTATACTAAATGAATTGGTCCATTTTTCCTGGTCCCAGTTTGATGTTTGCGAGATGGATCACTTGCACAAATTTCTCTGCTAATATGAAGAATTCATCGAATTCATCTTTTTCATGGATGAATTTCTTACCCTTTACCTAAGTAGTAAAATTATAAGCCACATTATTTGGGTCATATTGTCTTTTGGGAATAACAAGCAGGTTCTAACACCTTATTTTCTTAGCTTCGACTTGTGCATGCTTGTAGTCATGAAATGAATAGATATGGCAACAGATTGGAAAGGAGGACCATAACTATCTCTCAGTGTCTTTGAGATTCTTTATAAGGCCCTTTTCAACCATCTAACAAGTTATTTCCCTAGCCATTAGTTATTCTGGGAGATATAGAGGAAGGACATGTGGATCAGTGATACTACCATAAACCCTAATGTATGTAAACAATTCTTCCCAAACCAGCTGCCAATTGAAGTTAGATCGAGCTGACTTCCTAAGAGAGCTGAGTGGTTAGTCTATTAAAGATGGCTTGATGAATGGGTATAATGAAGCCATGGAAAATTTTGTAAAATTTTTTCTTATGTTGCTTTTGCCACAAGTCTTTATGGTAAATATGGATAGGGGTTGGGTCTTGCATAGTCCATTTCCATCCCATGATAGGAAAAATAGAGTTAAAACAAATGGTGTCAACTATAATCAAGTATTTGGAAAACCATTTTATCTGATAGAATGGCTGTTGAATCCATCACATAAGAACTAAGAGTTGCTTCTATTAAGGGAACCATTTCAACGGAAAACTCGGTGGAATTGGGGCTTCCAAATAATCTTCACATCATTGTGGAAGTATAACAATATGGAGATGCTGGAGAGTCCACAAAATACATACTCGATGAGTCATGCTTGTTTTTTTTAGGGAAATTCCTCCATTTTTTGATGGGTTTGCACTGTACTTCATTTTCCTTCACAAAAGCTTCAAGGAATGATTTGTTGTAGCACTTCTGAGGCTCTGGCAGATGATACATTTTCTTCAAATCCTTAGGCTTGAAGGACCCAAATATTCTCCCATCAGATGTGAAGAGTATTCTATCTGTTATGTTGATACCTTTAACTACCCATTTTACCATGTTATTGTATGGCAAAATCTTTTCACGGGCCATTATTTAGTGAAGGAAAGAATTGGCTAAATCACTAAGTGTATTATGTCACTCTGCAGGTCCATCAGTTGTTTCTTGTCCTTCTGTTACCTTTGGGTTTAAATTTTCTAGCATATTATGTATTCCTTCCCATGAAATCTTCCCACAGTCCTGGCATGTCGTATCTGAGATTAACACAACTTTTTTGGTTCCTTCGACTACTGCAAGGGAAGCTTTCGTCTTTCAGACCTTCTTTGTTATTTTGGTTGGCTGTATACCTCTAGTCAAACTACAATTATATGAAATAGGGAAGAGCAATAAACTTAAAAACTTCAGAACGACTAATGTTTGAATGGATAGTGGTGATAATAGAACACTCCAAGATCAGGGCAGGAGCATTTGGTGTGAAAGATTTTTTATTATGAATTGATATTAACATGCAAGATGAAATCTTTGAAGGACAGAAGTATTTACTATTCTTAATGCTTAACCATATTGAATGAAATCAAATGTAAATTCTTCAATAAATAGATAACATTGCACTGTTCCCAAGGCCTAATTAAAACATGTGCCATCGATCTGTTGATTTTGCGATGAGTGATTTCAATATATATTATTTTAATATTTTGAGAGCCATCACATATCGCAAATCGAGAGGTGTAAGCACCATGTTCTAAAAGCTTTTAGAATTAATGCAATTGCAATGCATGATGACTTGGCACAAAGAGTTGGGGAAATCCTTATTGCATCGCATTCTCCCGAAGTGAGCCTTATCTATTTTTGTTCGGATTGCAATATGTGATCAATACATATTTCATCACATGTTTTCAAGTGAGGCTTTATATGGTTTTTAGCGATATTCGAGGTGCGAGAATCTTATCGCATCACAAAGTTTCAATGGCCCATTACAACTTATTTGTCAAATTTGGCGATATGCGATATGGGGTATGCAACAGTTTTATCACAATGACATGTTCACCGATGAATTGTTTTAAGAAACCTAATATTTAGGATTGTGTGGTAACTTCACATTTCTACACTAATATTTAGGTTAAAGGATTTTGGCCTTAAGAGCATGCGATGTGTGTTGTTTTTAGTGGGTTTTTTTAAGCACTTTTATTTAAAAAGCGAGAAACAAAGAAATTGATTTATATATAAGTTTTTATTGCTTCTTATAAATTAAAGGGATCCTATTTCCTATTTAGCATCTAAGAATAAAATTAAGAAAAAATTGAAATGTAGGGTTTATTGTATAGCACAAAAATTGGCGATTCACTGAAAGAACGAGTTATATTTGATTAAAAAGATGAAATTTATAACACTTTCTTTAGTACAAATAGTTGAACAGAAGGAAAGTATTTTGAAATGTGTTAGAAAAAACAAAATTACTCTAAATAAGAAAAATTGATCATTTTTGCAATTTCTTTTACAAGCCCTTATTATCAATGAAAATATTTATAGTTTATTCAAGCCTTCATTGGTTGTTAAAGATAAAGTAGGGGGCTTCTTCAGCTTAGCTCTTGAATTTACTCTTTTGCATAGGTAAAGCCATTGCTACCAGCAAACATCTATAGTCTCGACAACGTTACCTTTTAACCATCAATTACTCATTATCCCATCCATCTAAGAAAATAATATTTTAAAGATAAATTGAGGAAGATATGTCTATATATATTTTCTTTTTTTTTATTATTATTTTTGTTTTTCTTTTTTCTTTTCTCAATAAAATCGATTGTCCTCGTTTGGGAGCCTGAAGGTGACAATTCCATTCACTAGTTGTAATTGAACTGAACAAGCTGGCTCGTAATGAGACCCCTTATCTTATGATTATAAGCCACTACCTTGTTTTGGTATGCAATATTGGTAATTTTAGTTTAATTAGTTTGCTATGATCATGGTAAGTACGCTCGTAGTGAGACCTCTTATCTTTTAAATTAGATATATTTTAGAATTTAACTCTAAACAACCATAATCCTAATGGATGGGGTTAATATTTGACTCCTTAAGAGCTATTGGATGAAAATTGTAGAGATGTAGATTCTTAGTCATAGAATGTCTTTACTTTTTACAAAATAACCTCTCTCAACTGAAAAAATTTAAAATGATTCACTATGCTTCCTTGGTTTGAAAGATTTCATAACTTCAAATAACATCTCATAGTTTTATGATGTTTATTTAATTTCCTAAAACTATAATCACTTCCTTAAAAGTTTCTACTTTCTAAAACCGGATATTTACAATATGCTTTCAAAAAGATTTCAATAGTAGAAAGCCAATTCTAGACTATTTACAACATTATTGAAAGGAATCAAAATTTCCATAAAAGGAATATGTACAGGTAAGAAGGGGTTACCTCCTTAGCAAAAGAAATTCTTCAAGATAAGCCCATTCACAAGAAGATAATCTCTCTTCCCTAGTAAGTCTTGCAGTAAAAACATTGACAAGCCTACCTCTTCGATGATATGAAATGGCCCAAGTCACATTTTCTAAAATTTGGTATGTTTACCTTTGTCTTCATGTGCTTTGTCCCATTTCAGAAGGAGATCACCAATTTGTAATGTTTTTGAGCCGGATGAAGTTGGATCAAAAGAAGATTTAATGACTTGCTTATGTTTAGCATGAGTAATCTTGGATTTTTCTCTTTCCTCATTTAATCTAAGAATTTGATCAAACCTTAATTAAATAGAGGAAGAAGGAGTTTCTTCAATGAATTGTACTAGGGCTAGTGATGGGAGGGCTAGACTTGGTGGAATAAAAACTTCTTTCCCATACACTAGGTTAAAATGAGAAGTACCAATTCAGGCCATCTCGGTTAGATGATCTACCCATAGTGAAAATATTAAAGATTTATGCCAATTCTTTTGGTTTTGATCAACAATCCTTTTAATAAACCTAATGAAATTTTCATTACTTGACTCTGCTAAGCCATTTCCTTGTGGATAGTAATTTATAGAGTATTTTAACTTAAAACCTCTCTTAGAAAACTCAATTATACTATTTCCAAAAAAATAAGATGCATTATAAAAAACAATCACCTTAGGTAAACCAAACCTGGTGATGATGAAATGATCAATAAATTCAATAATCACATCGGAATTTGCTACCTTTAGTGGAATTGCTTCTACCCACTTTGTGAAGTATTCGGTGGCTATAAAGATATATCTGTATTGCTTGGAAGAATGAGGAACAATTAATCCTTTTATATCAAGCCCCCACTACTCAAATGGTTGCTCAATATTAACTGCCTATAAAGGAAAGTCTAGTTTCCTTTGACTCCCACTAGTACTCTGGTATATTTTACATTTCCTCACATAGTCATGGGTATATTTGAACAAAGTCGGTCAATAATACCCAACATGCAGTATTTTGTGCGATGTGGTGTCTCCTCCAAAATGTCAACCAACTGGGCCATCATGAAATTCCTGTAAAACCTTTTGCACTTTACATTTTTCAAGGCATCTTAATAGAACATAATCATAATTTCTCCTGAATAACACATTATCAATGATTTCATAGTGTTTAGCTTTTAACCTTAAAGCATGTTTGTTCCAGTAGTTGAAATCAGGGGGAGCATATCCATTTCTTAAGTAAAAAATCATATCAGCATATTGAGATTCAAAATCAATTATACTTATCTCATTTAGTTGTGCAGCACTACCTGGATCTTCATGATCTGGTATATTGGAATCTCCTACTAGCAACATGCAAAAAACTTATCCTCTAACATTTTTTGTTGTCTTAATGTCAATATCATATTCCTGTAAAGTTGTTACCCAGTTAGCTCTTTTCTCTCCTACTTCTCTTTAAATTAGCAATTGCCTTATAGCAGAGAATGGGACTATTACTTTTGCATGTGCTTTTAGGAGAAAAGGCCTAAAATGTTTAACAGAATTAAACACAGCGAAGGCTTTTTTTTCGACGTCTGAATAATTAAGGTCAACACCTTGTAAATTGGAACTAAAGAAAGATATGGGTGCTTCCACTTTTTGATCATTGATTTGTGTTAAAACAATAGAATATGATGATTCAGTGGCCAAAGTATACAAAATAAAATGACTAGAAAAATTGGGAGTATTCAATGCAGGAGCATTAATGATTGCTTGTTTGATCGAATCAAAAGCTTCTCTTTCACTATGTCCCCATTTGAAAACTGAATTTTTCTTAATCATGGATTGCAAGGGTAAAACAATATGAGAAAAATCAGGAATAAATCTTTTCACAAAATTTATCTCTCCGAAGAAAGATTGCATAGATTTCTTATTATGTGGCAAAGGGATATCAGAAATCGCTTTTATCATGTCTAGATCAATGTATATGCTATTTTTGGATATAATAAACTGTAAAGGTTTACCTTCATTAAGAGAAAATAATTATTTCTTGTGATTTAAGGAAATCCCATAATTTTGCAATGTTCAAAGGTTTGCTTTAAATCATGCAAATGGTTTCTCTTTTGCTTACCGTAAACAGTTACGTAATCTAAGTAAACAACGACTGTTTTATTGATCAAACCTTTGAAAGCTATATCCATGGCTCATTTGAAAGTAGTTCCGGCATTTATCAAACCACAAGGCATTTTCTGATAAGCACACGTTCCCCATTTGGTTCTGAATGTAGTCTTTAATCTATCATCTCGATGTAACAAGATCTAATTTTATCTTGAAAAACCATCAAGGAAAGACATTGACTCGGAGCCAGCTACTGATTGAAGTATCTGTTCCATTATTGGTAATGGGAAATTATTATTTTGACATGTTTTGTTGAGATTTCTAAAATATATGAAAATCCTAATATCTCCATTCTTTTTCCTGACAGGTACCAAATTTGAGACCCATTTAGAATGTCTGACAGGAAAAATTATTTTGGTTTTAAGGAGTTTGTTCAAATCTATTTTGATTTGACTCTCAATATTGGGGTGAATTTTCCTTAATTGCTATTGTACTAGTTTCTCGTCAGAAATCATTGGAATTCTATGTTGAAGAATAGAAGTATCATAGGTCTTTAGATCCTCATAATTCCAAGAGAAAACATTTTTGTATCTCTTCAATAATTGGATGAAAGAAAATCTTTCATCAGGGGAAATTCAAAGCCCTAGATTAACATTTCATGGTTTGGTATCTATACTAAGGTTTACGAATTCAAACATTAAACTTGAACTTTGAATTTTTGCGTTAGTGAACTTTTTGAATATATCCTTAATATCATAAAGATCTTCCAGTTTAACTGCAAATTTAGGAAAAGGATTTCCTTTGAATTTCTATTTTAATTGAAGGTCATGATCACTTTCATCAATGATTTGACTGTCATAATATCCTTCAGATGTCAAGAAATTTAGGATATCCTTGTCATGATTTAACACATGCCAATTGGTGACATTATCTGGGACAGATGGCTGGAAAATTAATTCAATAGAAAATCTATCTAGACTATAATCCTCATAGGGAAGGAGTTTAGAAGCAACGTTAGCGAGGAGATCTGATGTTGCATTCTATGATCTGGAAGTATTGGAAATATCAAACGCTAGAAAATGAGTTATAAGATATTGGACAAGTGATTGATAATGTTTCAAATGCAATGAAAGATAATGGACAGTATTTCTCACTTGTTTAATTACAATTTCATAGTCACCAAATACGTTCAGATATTGGATATTTAGGCCTATTTCTTAATAAATACCTTGAGTCAATGCTTCATATTCTGTAATATTGTTGGTACACTCAAATTCTAATCTACATGATAACATTGTCTTTTCTCCTATAGGACTGACTAAAATACATCCTGCTCCTGCACCATCATTGGATTTAGATCCATCAAAATACAAAGACCAAAATAAAGGTTTATTTACAGGTTTATCTTCAAGTTCATCTACAACACTAACACACTTAGAAGTATCAGCATGGGAGAAATTTTCAACTTGTGAATAGTTTCGATGAATGTTATTATTGAATGCTACATGTTGATTTCCTTCTTCTAATTTGGTTACTGTGTGACTCAAGTGTTTTTCACTGCCGGTTCTGATTTGATTTGGTTTTCCATTATAGGGAAGCCACATGTGTGACCAATCAGTTGAAATATAACCATGAAGTTTTTCAGACCAATATCTGCTAAGAATTAAACCATAAAACTTGTGGATGTTAACAATTAATATATCAATTCTTTGAGCAGCCCTTGGATCAACAGATAGTCTAATAGTAACTGAATTTGCTTCTCCTAAAACTGGAACCTTCATTTGATCTAATTGCACAATATAGACTATAGACTTCTGGGGTTCAATATTTAATTTGGAGCAAACTGATGCTAGAATTATATTTAATTAAGCCCCTAAATCAATCAAGCAGTTATGCAAATTTCTATTGTAGATCTCATAAGTCAAGAGAAAAGGAGTATGATAATTTGATCTCTACCTAATTAAAATGGCATCGATAGAATCCACCTTATGAGATGGTGGTTTACCCACTCCTCTTGTAGCCTTGGATAAAGCACTAATTGGAAGAGGAGAAGAAGGAACTACATTTATTTCTTTAAGCAACAACTTTTGTTGATGCTTTAGCTTGCTAAGTTCATGCAGAGAAATGTTTGCTCAAGTCTTCTTCATATCTTCAACTGTTTTATAGTCCATGGAATCTGACACTACTAGTGCTTTTTATGATGAGGGAGGATTGTATGAAGATGGTTGAGTTTGGGGGGATGAAGCTGGAGTTTTCTTTGTCAGAACTTTCTCTTTAGCAACAGGATTTGAATTTTTCTTCTTTTTGTTTGACTAATTAGGCTCTATGATACACTTACTTCTAGTACTTACTAGTAGAGCTTCTTGTTCACTTTCATTGTCGGAGTTGGGTAGAATAAAGTCCCACATTCCATGACATTCAACTATTTCATCTTCCCCTATTTCTTCAGCTAAAAAAATTGTATCTTCTTCATCATCATCATCTCAATAAGATTATGAATTAGATATGGCATTGGTTGGTTTAGGGTCAGTTGCTTGATTTCTTTTAAAATTCATAAATAGTCTTTTTGTAGAAGTTTCAGCCACCTGTTTTTTGATTTCTATCATTTCATTTGACATAGTTTTAAGAAATTTTTGAAGGCCTTCCATGTCATATGGATCTTTGGTTGCTTTCTTCTTTGAATGATATATAAAGGTAAATTTCTTAGATTTCATTTCCTCTAGAGCATTTTTCTTTTCCAAAGTCAAGATATGTTTTTCAATAGCTATTGCTTCCTTCATATTTCTGCTAATGTTGGTTTGGAAGCTCTATCAATGAAGATGGATATTCTTGAAGGCAAAGTAGAAATGTACCATTCATTTCGAACCTCATCACCAGGCTTGGATGCGTAGGTATTTTACTCAATAACTTATTGAAGCGTGAGTTGAAGTCCTTAATGGGTTCTTTTGATTCAGCTTTAAGGTTGGAGAGGTCATTAATCAAAGTTCCTGTAGACCTATCGTCTCCAAACTTACTTTGAAATTGCTCTTGAAAAGCATCACAAATATTGATAGAACCTTGTGCTAACAAAAGGTACCATGATCCTACTACTCCTTTAGAGTGTATGGAAATAGTCTAACAACATCATCTTCTTCTGTTACTCCATTCAAGTTAATCGATAACATGAAATTGTTTATATGTTCTATCGTTAATAGGCCATTATCAAGATTAAATTTAGGTAGCCATTTTTTAGGATGTGCTGCCAATTGGGTCAAAGGTGCAGGAATTATGACAGCTCTTAGGTTGGTCCATGGCCTTGGTTGATGTTGATTATGTGCCATTATTGAACTATTAGTAGAAAAGGGTGAAGAAGTAGTTGAAAGTGATTGGGTAGAGGATGCTGAAGCTCCTATACTTGTTTGGACTATGATTTGCAGTTGGGAAATGGGTGTATGACCTTGCAATGGCATAGATGGAATGAATGATGATGAGGACAGAGTCTCACTATTAGATTCTGATGGTGTTTTTCTAGCCCTTTTTCGACATGGTAGAGGGAATTCAACTGGTGGGATACCAAGCTTTTCACTTTTTGCCCTAGTAAGTGGCTATGATGGGATGTATTTGGAAGTAACACTGCCTTGGGATAACTCTCACTCTTCTTGGGATATTGAAATCTCTTGGAGTTTGTGAATCAAAGATTTTACTTTTGGAGGTTCAGAAGAAGAATTGTTTAGCTTGTTTAGGGTTTCAACAGTGGGTTTTGTATTTTCCTTTTCAACTTCTCACTTAGGAATAGGTGATTTAGAATGCGAAGGAGAAGTTGGAGGTGATGGTGAGGAAGTTTCACTATTAGAATTGTTTTTATATTTATATTTACTCACCATTTGTAGTCAGGCCCTCCTTCTAGCACCAAAAAATTTTGATGCCTCTAAAATCATTGCAACAACATTGGGCGATAACCACCCTGTCTCGCCCCTAATACAATTCCTTTTCCATTTGATATCGTGCCTCCAATTTGATAATATGGGACCAGTTTCCCTATAAAGATGCATTTAAGATGAGTGGGTGTTTAAAATATGTGAAAGCATGACAAATGGTTTGAATGATAATACTTCTGAAAATATACTAATATA
>APFE030870124.1:11678-23581 GCA_000404065.3 Pinus taeda | reverse complement strand
ATGTAACCTTGCTGCTTTGTTTGGTACTAAATCTGAATGAATTGTAACATGCTTCTGATGGGTGGTTGTCTCAATGTTCTGAACAAAAATAGGTTCAGAATAGTGTCTATTTTGATGTAGCTCTTCTTGTTGTAGCTGTGATTCAAGTTGTAAAAAATCTATCTTTTCCTGTGCATTTTGTAGACATGTTTGAATTTCTGAAAGAGATCCTTTGCTGATTTGTAATGTTTCATCAACAGTAGATTGTATAAGAGTTTTCATGAACTCTAATACTTCACTGATTCTGGCCATTTTTCTTCAATGTCACTTTAAACCTGATCACAATTATTACTTAATCTAGAAAAGTAATATCCACGTACAGTACACAGCAATATCTTGTATAAATATGTAGCAAATGAATCAAGGAATCAATGTATATATATGTAGACAGAGACTATAATGAGTTTTAATACTACAATTGGGGCAACAGCAACTGCAAACTTGCTAGTTAGGAATCAAATCAATACATATCTTCCTGTGATCTGTATGCCTTGTGCAAGATATCCCCCTCCAATTTCCTTAGATACTCCTATAGTTCTTATGAAACCACAACAAGAGTGTTCAACTACTGAAGTATATAAGTGCTTTCAGCTGAATAAAGCTAGTACAATAGATCCTCTTCGTTTGCTTGAAGAGATATCAACTAATGGTATTTTTCAAAATGTCTACATCAATGATTTGGAGCCTCCTACTTTTGAAGTATTACCATCTTTGAAAAAGCTAAAACAACAAGTGCTTGGAGAAAATCATGACCAATATAATGCAGTGTTCATGTCTAGAAGTGGTAGCACCATTGTTGGGATTGGGGATCCAGAGCCTCTATGATGACAATGAATACAGTGACATATTTATATCTAATGCATATTTTCTTACTCGAAAAGATAATGAATGGTACCAAGGCCATGTACATGTTTTGCATTAAAACTCACAAAATTAATAGCTTGATTGTGATCCCTGTTATCATTTCTAGTATGCAATTCAGTGCACCTTGAAGATTCAGCAGAATCCTCTTCATCGTCACCAACCTTAACACACGTTGAAGACAGAGCAGACAAAGCACTCTCAAATTCTGGAGCATCTGAGCTGTGGACTAGGGTATCAACTCCATCCTCATGATCCTCGACATGCCCTGTATATTCCTCATCACCTGTTGATTCTTCATCACATATACTTTTCACCTTGTCCCTTCTATCCTCAACCTCAGCTCCAGACTCCTCATCACATTCATTGCCTGAACCATCCTTGAAATAATTCGAAGCATCTAAGATCTTGTTTTTGAGAGTTTTCCACGGCTCTGCATTATCTAACTCTGCAGTTATGGAGTGTTCTACACGTTTGGAACTTTTGATGCTTAGAGAACCAAGCCTTGAATTTATTTCGTCCAAATCATTTTTTGAAGATATCTTATCTTGTCTCTGTTTAATATTGAACCCTTTGCATCCTGCATTGCTTCCTTCAGAATAACCACTATCATCTTTTTCACTAGTTGCCGATTCATTAGACATCGAACAATGAGAACTCAAAGTAATATCATCATTAGAAGCTTTACACAGTCTTCGTCTTCCAGCTACTCTGACTTTACCTGTGTTCTTCCAAAAGACACGATATCTTCATTGATGCTGTTATATTATCGCAATTCTTTAAACTGATATATGAGCCATTGCCTATGCCAGAAATATAATAGGGCTTCAATAGACATCACCACTGGAAACATGGAATTGAGCACAATCAGCCACCACTTCATGCTCATCGCACCACAATTTTTACCAAATTTTTCATGCTCAGACACCGTTCACTAGGACCACGACCATGTACAGGCTGGTTCTTTAAGTGCATCAAATGCTGGAGTTGAGTAAGGAAGCAAATGATAGTGCATATGGTGTGAGTTTTGGGAGTAGATAGCAGTGTGTATAGTGTTGATAG
The DNA here is from genome assembly GCA_000404065.3 of Pinus taeda. NCBI lineage: Eukaryota > Viridiplantae > Streptophyta > Pinopsida > Pinales > Pinaceae > Pinus > Pinus taeda. The sequence goes on along the minus strand of APFE030870124.1, from coordinate 21,619 downwards.
AAGATAACAATGCGTATGCGAGAAGATTCGAGTCAAGCATTCCACATAGAAAATAGTGATACCTCACAAAAAAATGCAACTTTTATGTAAATCGAAGAAAAACGCCACGCAGCACTAGAGAGCAGCGCTATTAGACTGTTGGAGCAGCAGCAGGAGAAGAAGTGCTATTAGGCTGATGGAGCAGCAACACGAGGAGCAACGTTTTTATGAAAACGCATCTGATAACATGTCAAATTCACAGCATATACAGAAAAATCATAAATATGTCAGGGCAGCGCAACAGCAACAGGAGGAGCAATGTTTTTATGAAAATGCATCTGATAACATGTCAAATTCACAGTGTATACAGAAAAATCATAAATATGTCAGGGCAACGTAGCAACAACAAGAGGAGCAACGTTTTTATGAAAACACATCTGATAACATGTCAGATTCACAGTGTATACAGAAAAATCATAAATATGCCAGGGCAGCGCAGCAGCAACAGGAGGAGCAACGTTTTTATGAAAACTCATCTAATAACATGTCAGATTCACAGCGTATACAGAAAAATCATAAATATGTCAGGGAAACGCAGGTGTGGCAGACAGAGTGCAACTAATGAAGGCTAGGCCAGCGCTATTCAAGGCAGCTCAGACCAGTTGCTCAGGGAATAACAACATCTTCTTTCTTTTTTTTTCTTTTTTTTCTTTTAACGAAACGATAAACCCTGAGAAAGGAAACTACACAGGCCACACATCATGGCTCTGATACCATGTTAAACACACATGGGGAGTGAGAACAAATAGGAAAGATAAAACATGCAGTACAATTTTTATTCACAAATGATGTATATTTATGGTACATGATGTGACCGTTGGAATTCACATCCCAACGTTTCTTGGACTGCTTTTGTCCATTCGACTTCCACACTAACCCATTTAGGATTAGGTGTCCAACAGTGGAAAACCCAGGTACATGAAGAAAGAATGTTGATTCTGGAAGAAAGGACAAAAGGATCATAGACGAGGCTCTAGCTCTAGTTGATCATGGTAGGAGAATGGATTAAGGCTAGAAAGGGCGATCAAGATTGAGAGGTCGATCAAAATCAAGGAGAGGTAGGATCATCTACTCTCGTTGTGGAAAACCCAAGTACATGAAGAAATAATGTTGATTCTGGAAGAAAGGACAAAAGGATCATAGACCGTCTAGTACAAATCACAAGTCATCCAACAAAAATGAAGGTGAAACTACTACTGTAGCCATAGATGGTGATGTGTTGTTTATTGCTTCAGTAGAGGATGCATGTGTATATACATCTAGCAGTAGTTTTGACCGTATCCTTGTCACTGGGGCATCTCACCATGTAACCTAAAGATACTATTGTTTCATATAATTTTGGTCATTATGGTAGAGTGCATTTGGGGAACAATCACTTTTTGCAGTATTGTTAGAGTGGGAGATGTCCAGATCAAGATGAAAGATAGAAAAGATATATTGTTGAAACAAGTCAGGCATGTACCAGAAATGCATATCAGATTGATCTCTATGGGGTTATTGGATGATGAAGGATATTCCACAAACTTTGTAAAAGGAGGCTGGGAAATTGGCGAAGGAGCATTGGTCATGGCCAAATGACCTAAGACAGGAACATTATACACATTGAAGGCACTGATAGGAAAATCAGACTTGGCTATTGTCAAAAAAGAAGGAAATTCAATAGATCTGTGGCGTAAGAACTTGGGTCACATGAGTGAGAAAGGGATTAAAAATCCTTGTTGGTAAACATTTATTGCCAGGTTTGAAATCCTACAATATTGATCTTTGTGAGCATTGTATATATGGTAGACAAAGTAGGGTTTCATTCCTTAGAGGTGGCCATGAGAGAAAGAAAAATGTGTTAGAATTAGTACACTTAAATGTGTTTGGGCCTGTTAACATCAAATCATGAGGACGAGCATCATATTTTGTAACATTTGTAGATGATGGATCGAGGAAGGTTAGGCATATCCTATGAAAAATAAAAGTGAAGTGTTTGGAATATTTCAAAAATTCCATGTCGTTGTTGAAAGAGAGACTAAAAAATCACTGAAGTGTTTAAGAATAGATAATGGTGGAGAATATTGCTCAAATGTGTTTAAGGAATATTGTAACAGGTTTGACATAAAGCATGAGAATACTGTGCTTGGTACTCCTCAACGGAATAGTGTCACAGAAAGTATGAATCACACCATTATGGTAAAGGTGTGAAGTATGTTGTCCAATTCTCATTTGGAGAAGAATTTTTGGGCTCAGTCGGGACCACTTGCTACCTCATAAATAGATCTCCAACTACAACCTTAGATGGTGTTATCCCTCATGAAGTTTTGACTAGTAAGAAGTTGAATTATTCTCACTCGAAAATATTTGGATGTCACGCATTGGCACATATTCGTAAAGAAAATTGAACTAAGCTAGATGATAAATCTATGAAATGCATTTTTTTGGGATATGCCCGATGAATAATTTGGTTATCGTCTATGGGATCCAATCAAACATAAAATTATTAGAAATAGGGATGTAATATTTAATGAGTTAGAAATGTTCAAGAGGGATATAGGTGGGTTGGAGTTCAAGAAAGTTATTGACAAGTTTAAAAAGCAGTAGGGAATCATCCCACCAATGCAAGAAAATGAACAACAAATTCAAGAGCATGGAAAACAACAAGTGGAAAATGATGAACAATAAGAAGCAATCTTGCAGAAATCTTTACATGAGATTCAACCTGATAATGCACCACCACAATTTGTTCACAGATCTACTAGGCCTCATAAGCCTTCACAAAGGTATCCTCCTTCAAACTATATCTCGTTGACTAATGAAGGTGAGCCTAATTGATTTAACGAAGGTTGTAAAGTTGAGCACAGTAAAGAATGGAAGAAAGTAATGGAAGAAGAAATGAGCTCTTTGCAGGAAAATAAAACTTGGGAGTTGGTAAACCTCGCAAAAGGATGAAAGGCTCTACAAAATAAATGGGTCTACAAGATTAAGCATGAAGGTGACGAAAAGACAGAGAGGTATAAAGCAATGCTCGTGGTGAAAGGATTTACCCAAAAAGAAGGTATTGACTTCAATGAAATTTTCTCACCTATTGTTAAAATGTCATCCATTAGAATCATTCTTGTTCTAGTTACTGCTTTAGAACTAGAATGTAAACAATTAGTTGCAAAAACTTCATTCCTTCATGGTGAATTGGAGGAAGAAGTTACTACTTTAGAACTAGAATGTAAACAATTAGTTGCAAAAACTTCATTCCTTCATGGTGAATTGGAGGAAGAAGTTTATATGGAGCAGTGAGAAGGCTTCATAGAAAAAGGAAAAGAAGATGTTTGCAGGTTGAAGAACAGTCTCTATTGGTTGAAAGAGGCACCTTGAAAATGGTACAAGAAATTTGATTCATTCATGTTGGAACATGGTTTTCATAGGTTTGAAGCTAACCATTATGTCTATGTCAAGAGGTATGATCAAGGAAAGTATGTCATATCACTATTATTTGTGGATGATATGTTGATTGTTGGGCATCAGAAGAATAAGTTCAATAGGTTGAAAAATGTTTTGGATAACAAATTTGCAATGAAGGATTTGGGATCATCACAACAAATATTGGGCATGCAGATTATGCATGTGTTGTGCCATACAACAACCCCCCATTTCATATCATTACTATTCCAAAATTATAATGTGAAATGGGTCCCTTTTAATTTTTGTTTCAAATTGGTATCAATTTAGAGTTCTATTTCAAAAAAAGGCTCGAATAAAAGGAAACATTATTAAAATACCTTTCTAACTAAAACCAATCAAAAATCCCAATATAAAATGATTTATCTTTATCATTGCGATAAAGCGATCGCAAGATCGCATATCGCAATGACAAAGAAAGCACAACTTAAGAGACATCTTGGTTTTCGCCGATGTGAAAATCGCTATCGGATATCGCCAAAAGCATAAAGTAACATAAGCAATAACCCTTGCTCCAATGCGATGCGATATCGGCAATCGGCAATCGACATTCGGCAATCACATTTAAATGCAAAAAGACTCCCCCTCGCCCGATGCGATGAGATATCGCTATCGGCGATCGGCGACTCACCATGCCCTCATTCTAGATGACCCTCCTAGCTATTCCCGACACGATGCGATATCGCTATCGGCGATCACGGATTCCAAACGAAACCAATGTAATAACTTAGTATTTACCCGATGCCCGATTGCAAAAAGGAAAAAAACGCAGTTTTCAAAGAAAAAGTCATAAATGGAAGTTTAATATGATTTGTTCGTAATTAAGGCAATATCCTTTGAAAAGCCGCTCATCCACGTTCAAACTGCCAAATCGCCCAAGGCATGCTTCAAATAAATCATTCGGCCATTAACCGAAGTGACTGGTATTAACGAGATCGACAGGCCATAACGACCATTTAATGAAAAACAGTGGGCTTGCGATCTATCTATGGATTTGATCCTAAGGCCACCTCAAGTCAATTAATCGCTATGAATGCATCCAGATATATATACTTCATGCTATTCAATTCATATTATTGTTGTCTGTGTTACGCCTATCTTTTGCTCTGTGCAGGATTCTTCCACAGAGACAGAATTAAGTGGGATGGGAAAGAAATCCAAGAAAAATACAATGCCCACTATTCCGCAATCCGCAGGGCAAGCTGTCATTGATCCAAGCGGAAAGAACAAAGGGCTCATATCAGATACAACATGCTTAGGACTTACTAGGACCACTTGGCAAGGGACTTACAATTTGATTGAAGCAGAAGAGCCAAAGGTGATCGGAATAGAAATTTCATGTGATAATACCAGCAAATCTGATGCCAATTTAAAAGACTTGGCCGACTCGTTTCTACACAGAATAGCAGCCCGGGAGCAAATTCTTCCTTACACGGATGTGGTAAGGTGGGCAATCCAAGAGCTCCCAATTATCAACAGATTGTTTAGCACTACGGACGGGAGGATTTTCGGTTCTTTTCGAGCCGAAGAGCTAAGGCTAATGTATCACTTACCAGCAGAAGAGAAGAAATATAATGCTGCATTTCTGGAGAAATTTCGAGCAGATAATGAGACCGAGTCTGAACCAATTCGAGGCTGGAGACAAAATCCAGCAAAACACAAGCATGAAACCTCGGGTAAGTACTCAGTTGACTCCCTGTGTTCTCCTTACTGTTATGCTGGAATTATGATGTGTAGGCTATGGCGATTGCATGACTCTGCCAATTTTACCATAGAAATGGTCCCCCTAATGGAGGCAGCATGTAGTGGAGAAATTATGGACTGTGCGGTTATATTATCCGACAAGTTAGCCAAAGCCATCCTTGATTTCAGGTCTAACTATCGTGTCACAGAGAGGGTTATTCCACCATTTTATTACAGTGCCTATTGATGGATGTATTGTGTTTTAATTCTGAGTTTCCCGTGCTGGGATGGTGGTGGACGTCGCAAGACCCCACACCCATTCACATATATTATCAAAAACTATGGAAGACTAGTTATAAGCACCAACTATAGCAAATCTGCAACGGTTTGATGTTGCCAATTCATTATTCCATTCTTAATAAGCCTGCCCCGAAGATTTCTGAGCAAGCAGGGGTAGATTTGACTGCAGTAGCAAGTTGGTTTGGGGAGGAGAAATTCACCTACATCAGAGTTTTTGGCAGTCAGGCCAGGCCGCATGTGCTACCACTTTACATCCCCGATAAGCTACTTGCCAGGGAAGTAGCTTATCAAATCAACGCTGAAGGGGTTACTCAGACCCTGAAAAGAGATAAAAAACATATTTGGCCCTCTTTCCCATTACGAATTGGAATTTATACCCTGCATTACATCAAGCATGCAGAGAAGGAAGTTGGGAAAATGAATTTGCTCACTCTGGCTACTCTGCCAAGTAGACAGTATGATCCAAGGAAGATCGCTTACAATGTGCTCGACCAGGCCAAATTGGCCAAGGTCGAGCACAAAGAAGACAAATTCGAGGATTTGTTCGCATTGGCTGAATCACTGTATCAAATCAAGTCGCTTGCTAGAAATGTGTATAATGATGAAGGGCTAGTCGAATTTAACAGAATTAGAGAACAGAGGTTGCAAAGTCTGCCTCTAGACCTGTTAGCAACTGTTTCAACAACAACCAGGTCAAGCGAGTTTGAGCAACGAGATAATACGCCACCTCCTACTACGTCAAAGCAGCAGGAGGAAGTGCATAGCCAGAGGTAGGAGGTGACCCAGGAAAATGTGCAGCGACAAGAAGAAACCCAGGCAAAGACCCAAGAAGAGAGCAGCTCTATGAATAATAATGATATATTAGTTGATCCGAATTTGCTCCAGCAATGGAAGCAATTCAATACAATTATCAGTAACCTAGAGTGCTCGAAAGATGATGAGGTTTCTAAAGAAGGTGACACAAAAGAAGCGACATCGAAACCGGTTTCAGGCGAAACCAGCGGCCTACCCAAAACAAAGGAAACATAGATAATTCCTAAAGATCCAACGGGAGAAATCATTTTGCAAATTGAAGAGATTCCCCCTTTGTATGTATTTTATAGCCCTAAGCATAAAGCTGTTGTAAAGCGACAGAGGAAATGGAGAAGAGCTGATCAACCTTCCCCATTCCCTGAATTGACAGTAACGGGCAATGTTGTGTGGAAAGAGGAATTCGACCCCTTCGATGACTTAACCAAGCTATCGCAATTCGCTGGAGCATATTCAGCGACAACCATTGATAAAGCATCAGAGGTAAGCAGTTTATTGAATACCAAGGACCAAGACATCTCCTCACTACAGGCGAGACTATCAGAAGTTCTGCAAAAGGAAGAGCAGGCAGAGCAAGAATTGCTAGTGCAGCAACAGAACAATAATCAACTGACCAAGAAATTACAAGAGCAAAAGAAGAGGATTGATGAAGGCGCAATCCAAAGGAAAAAGGAGCTGTCAGTGGCACTGGAGCAGTTAAGAATATCAACTGAGGGAACAATGAAAGAAAAAGATGAGCAAATCGCTCAATTGACCACTCAAATTGAGCAAATGAAAAAGCTCCCTCAGGTAGACGAATTCAAAGCAGAAGCGCTCCAATTAAATAAGGCATTAATTAATCAGGTTAAGTTACTATGTCAACAGATTACACAAGTAGAACCTTTGTGCGAGTTGGTAGCATCCATAAGTGAAAAGGTAGAAAAAGCAAGGACCAATTTGGATCAGGCCGAAGAAACACTGACAAACTTTATAGAATGGCAGGATTTCGATATAGGCCGGGCAACTAATCTACCGAGAATTCTGGAATCGCATAAAGAGATATTATTCATAGAATGGCAATCGCAACTAATGAAGGCAGAAAGAGCAATTTCCAGATGCAAAACAATCAGTGGAAATTTGGTTGAATTAGTAAATAATACACTTTATTTATCTAATATGATTTCCCAATGCACTCCAGGTCAATTAACAGCGGCAAATATGTTGGAGCACTCATGCTATCCGGAGCTGGAGAAAAACGCAAGATTGATCGTTGGGATCAACAGTTTGACATGGGATGCTTATTGGTTCTTCTTAATTAAGCCATATAGCCAAAGAGCTGCCTTGAAATGCCTAACATATGTTGTCGGGTATATTATACCTGACATTCAGGATGCCACCTTCGCCGCCCAATTTAGTTTGCGCCTCAACAAACTGCCGGAAGTGGAACCAATGCTTGCGACAAGCCAGCTTAGGTTTAAGGGCAAACAACGTGAGGCATGACTCACTTTGCCGACTGCTAGATCGCTCCTGAGAGATAGACCGCATTTACTGATACCAATTTAGTAGGATTTTGTTTCATAGATTTTTTAACTTAGTAGTATTTATAGACCCTTTCATGCATTTAGAAAGGGTTGTAAAGTTTTGTATCTGACTTAAACCCTGAAGTTGCACTATTGTACTATCAGGAAACTGGTCCCATTATCTCCAGTCGGAGCCACCATCCCAAATGGAAAAGGAGCTGTACCAAGGTCCGGACCGGGTGGTTATCCCCCAATGTTGTGGCAGCGATTTTCGAGGCCTCAACATTTTCTGGCGCTAGAAGGAGGGCCATCCGCTATCCGCTATGAATGGCGAGTAAGCCAACACTTACAAGCCATTAAAAGAGTAACTCACCTTCTGCCTCTCCTCGAACATCTCATTCGCATTCTGAATCTCCAGTATCCAGACGAGACGAAGAGGAATCAACCACTACTGCTCAATTACATCATACTTCAGAACACTTAAGTCTGGAGTCCTCTGAAGTTCAATCCATCATCCAGAAACTTCAAGGCTTCTCAATATCCCCTCCTAGATCTGAAGTATCACAAGGTAGTCAGACTTCGCAATTTTGCTTACCCCCTCATCTTAGCAGACTCCAAAGTGAAAAGCTAGGTATTGAACCACCTGAATTTCCTTTAACCGAAAGGAAAAGGATCAAAAATACCACTGAAGGTTCTAGTAGCGAAACCCTTTCCCCATCATCTTCCATTTCATCATTACCTGTGCGAAGTCATACACCCACTTCATCACTCCATATAGTTGTTCACCAAGGGACTTCATCTCAAGCATCGCAATCTTTTCAGTCTGTACTTCCACCTCCCCCTCAAGCACCTGGAATGCCACAAGCGATTGTTGGTAATCCGAAAATGGCCCAAAGACCATCGAGAAGTCCTGGTGCGGTCACCATGCCTGCACCTTTACATCCTTTACCCGATTACCCCGAAAAATGGTTACCCAAATTCAATCCAGATGCTGGAACTTCTGCAGAAGAACATATTAACAATTTTATGCTGTCAGTCAATCTAAAGGGAGTCACTGAAGAAGATGTGGTAGTAAGACTGTTTCCCTATTCACTACAAGGATCTGCAGGGTCTTGGTATTTTTCCTTACCCTCTGGATCCATCACGAGTTGGAATATCTTCCAGGAACAGTTTCTCACCAAATACAGTGATGACAGATCCTTAGCTAAACTTGTCCATGATCTTTCAAACTTAAGGATCGAATCAAGAGAACCCATCAAGGAGTTCAACTCCAGATTTAACAAACTCTTGAATAAGATCCCCACTGATGATAAACCAAGCGAACAAGTTAGAAGCGAGTGGTATATCACTGCTTTTCATTCAAACATTGCTATATTCGTTGATAGGGCTAAACAACCCACATTAACCGAGAATATGAAGGAAGCACTCGCAGTAGAAAAAAGTGTAATCGCCTTAGAAAAGAAAACTTCCTTGGAAGAAAGAAAATCTAAAAAAGTGTCCTTTAAAGACGACTCTAAGAAAAAGAACATTAAGGATCCATATGACATGGAGGGCCTTCAAAAAGTCCTTAAAACTATGTTGAACGAAATGGTTGAAATCAAGAAACAAGTATCAGAATCCTCAATGAAGAAACCATATAGGAATTTCAAGAAACTCGAGTCCAAACCCCCTAATGTTATATCATATGCAGACTCGGATCCTGAGGAAGAAGAAGAGGAAGAAACAGTTATACCATCAGAAGGAGAAGAAGAGGAAGTAGTTGAATGTCACGGAATGTGGGACTTTATACTCCCTAATTCCGATACTCATGCCGAACAAGAAGCCTTTCCTGTCACTACAAGGAGTAAAGGTGCTCCTGAAACGGTTCAAGCTAATCCTTAGAAAAGGAGTGCCGAAACCAATACTGTAAAGGAAAAGGTACCCGTTAGAAAACCAGCCGTAATAGTATCTAACAATCAGCCATCATCTTCTACTACACCTTCACCATCTAAGACTTTAGTAATTTCTGATTCGATGGATTACAACATTGTCGATGACATGAAGAAAACTAAGGCAAACATCACTATGTTTGAACTTAGTAAATTAAAACATCAGCAAAAATTACTACTCAAAGAGTTTAACGTCGTCCCTTCTTCCCCTCTTCCCACCACTAAAGCTGCAAGTGACTCAGGA
>APFE030870115.1:56681-71386 GCA_000404065.3 Pinus taeda | reverse complement strand
AATACTAAAACCCCAACGGATTATGAACCCAAGGGAATAATATTAAACCCAAGGGCCTAATATTTTAAACTCAACATTGTTAAACCCAAATATAAATACTATAAACACTAAAATAAACATGGTTTATTTTCGAGGAGAAACAATCCTTATGACAATGCGACATTCAACCATGGTTGACCATGGTTAGCTATGATTAACAATGGTTGACCATCATTGATATTATAAACCTAAGGGAATAATAAACCCAAGGGATTGGTATTATAAACCTAAAGGAATAATAAACCCAAGGGATTAATATTAAAACCGCAAGGGACTATGAACCCAGGGGAATAATATTAAACCCAAGGGACTAATATTACAAACACAACATTGGTAAACCCAAATATAAATATTACAAACACAAAAATATACATGGTTTATTTTCATGGTGAGACAATCCTTGTCACAATGTGACATTCAACCATGGCTAACCATCATTGGCTATGATTGATAATGGTTGACCATGGTTGTCTATGATTGACAATGGTTGTCTATTATTGAAAATGGTTGACCATGATTGATATTATAAACCTAAGGGAATAAGAAACCCAAGGGATTGATATCAAAAACCGAAAGGAATAATAAGCCCAAGTGATTAATACTAAAACCCCAAGGGACTATGAACTGAAGGGAATAATATTAAACCCAAGGGACTAATATTATAAACCCAATGTATATAAACCCTAAGATAAATATTATAAACACTAAAATAAACATGATTGACCATAATTTATTTTCATATGGAGACAATCTTTATCACAATTCCATGTTGGACCATGGTTGAGATCATAATAAACCATTGTTGACTCGGGCATAATAAACCCAAGTGTTTGAGATTATAAACAAAAAGGAACAATAAACCCAATGAATTAATACTGAAACCCCAAGGGATTATGAACCTAAGGGAATAATATTAAACAAAAGTAACTAATATTATAAACCCAAGGTATACACACCCTAAGATAAATATTAAAAATACTAAAATATACATGATCGAAGTAATAAACCCTAAGAATTAATATTGTAAACTCAATGGATTAAAAAACCAAAGGGATTATTAATATTATAAACCTAAGGAACTAATAGACCTAACCATTTAATTTTAAAAACCCAACGAATTAGTGAACCCAAGGGATGGATATTAAAAACCTAAGGGATCATGAAGCATAAGGGATCAATATTACAAACACAAGAGATTCATAAAGCTAACCATGATTGATATTATAAATCAAACCTAATAATAAACCCAAGGGATAAATACTAAAACCCGAAGAGATTATGAACCCAAGGGAATAATATTAAACCCAAGAGACTAATATTATAAATCAAACATTGGTAAACCCTAATATAGATATTAGAAACACTAGAATAATCATGTTTTATTTTCATGGTGAGACATTCCTTGTCACAATGTGACATTCAACCATGACTAACTATGGTTGGCTATGATTGACAATGGTCGAACATGATTGATATTGTAAACCTAGGGGAATAATAAACCCAAGGGATTGATATTATAAACCCAAAGGAATAATAAACTCAAGGGATTAACACTAAAACCCCAAGGGATTATGAACCCAAGGGAATAATATTAATCCGAACGGACTAATATTATAAACCCAACGTATATAAACTCAAGGGAATAATATTAAACCTAAGGGATAAATCATACAAATCCAAGGTATATAAACCCCAAGGGATTAATAAACCCTAGGGATTGCTAATATTATAAACCCAACCACATTACTAAATTTGGTCTAAATGCATTGATAAGCATTAATAAACCTTATGAATAATATTACACCCTAGGAATATAAACCTGTAGATTAATAAATCAAAGGGATTGATTTTAGGATTAATACTTAAAAACCAAGGGATTATAAATCGAAGGGAATAATACTACACCCAACGGATTAATATTATAAACCCAAGGTATATAAAACCTAAGGTAAATATTGTGAACCCTAGAATTATCATGACTGAACATGGTTGATTTTCATATTGAAACAATCTTTGTCACAATGCGATGTTGAACCATGGTTGACAATGGTTAACAATATTTTATTTTCATATTAAGACAAACTCTTTCATAATGTGAGACATGAACATGGTTGACCATGTTATAAACCCAAGGGATTTATATGAAACTGTAAGAGTAGTATTATAAACCTTATAAATAATATTTCACACTAAGACAATCTTTGTGAGAATGCGACATTGGACCATGGTTGATCATGGTTGATTTTCATGTTGAGACAATATTTGTCACAATGTGACGTTGCACCATGGATGACCATGAATGATTTTCATATGGAGACAATCTTTGGCACAATGCAACATTGGACCATGTTTGATTTTCATATTGAGAAAAACATTGTCACAATGTGATGTTCGACCATGGATGACCATGATTATAAACCAAGGGCATTTATATTAGACCTAAGGATTAATATTAAAAATCGTATGAATAACATTACATTTTAGTAATAACAACCCTTAGATTAATAAACCCAAGGGATTGATATTATAAACCTAAGGGAATAATAAACCAAAAGGTTTAATACTAGAAACCAAAACGATTATAAACACAAGGGAATAATGTTAAACCCAAGGGATAAATATTATAAATGCAAGGTATATAAACCCCAAGGGATTAATAAATACTAGGGATTGTTAATATTATAAACCCAACCACATTAGTAAATATGCTTGAAAAACATTGATAAGTGTTAATGATATAAACCCAATGAAAAAATTGTTGAAAATGGTTGTCACATTGTTTGTCACATTGCAATGATGCTTGTCCCAATGTGACGTTGGATAGATTTTCGTACGACTCCAACATCATAATATTAAACCTAAGGGATTATTGATATTTTAAAACTAATGGGATTAATGAAACCAAGGGACTAATAATATTACGGATAGCATGACAATGTGACATTGAATAACTTGCAGTGTAATGTGTGATTGTGACAATGATTCCTACAATGTTTGTCACATTATGATGATGCTTGTCACATTGTGACCTTCAATAGATTTTTGTACCATTACGATGTCACAATATTAAACACAAGGGATTGTAAATTCTTAAACCTAATATATTATTAATATTTTCAAGCCAAGAGATTAATAAACCCATGGGACTAATAATATTATAAACTCAGGGGATTAATAAACACAAAGGTTGATATTATAAACCCAAAGGATAATGAACCCATGGGAATAATATTAAACCAAGGATTTATATTATAAACCCAAGGGATTAAAAACCCTACCATTAATATTATAAACCTTACGATAATAAACATTAAGATTATAAAATTTAAACCTAATGGATTAATATTATGAACCCAAAGGATAATGAAACCATGGGAATACTATTAAACCATAATATTTATATCATAAACCTAAGGGACTATAAACCCTACAATTAATACTAGAAACCCAAGGGATTAGAAACCTAAAAATAATATTATAAACCATACCATTATAAACCTTAAGACGATAGATGTAAAACCATTATTATAAAACATAATAAACCCTAATCCCTTAATCCAATAATTCCAATAATAGAAACTATTTAACACATTCAAATTTTGACAAACTACCAAGTATATAGATAATGAGATATATTACCTTTTAAATGATCTATTACACCATCAATACCAAGGAACTCACATAAACAAGGCATATTGATTCCCAAAAACATAGGTCACCACGCTTATTTAGCAAAAGTTGTGACCACATGTAAAAAAGCCTACGAATGGGGCAATCTACTGTAAATCCCACCTGGGAAATGCTCTAGAATACAACAATGAAATGTTATCATTTGTTGGTCGAGCCAATTAGAAGGAAGAACAAAAACTACCACGTTGGGTTGCTCTTGCATCATAGTGAGCCATTTATAGATGAAACTACACTTCTCTTGGCAAGGGAACTTCAGCTCCCTCAACACTTCTATGATGGGAAACAACGTGACCAAGGGTGCAAATGCCACATCCACCATGCTCATATTCTCACTCAAGAAGAAGGGTCCCTCTAAGTAAATAGCCCTCATCTTGTCCTCCAATGATAGAAAGTATTCTATGGCTTCTTTCCGTGCGGTCGCATGTTCTCCTCCAACCAATTTAAATAGTTTGAGCACCATATCTAAAAATTGTCCATGTATAAATATTAGTAAGAAGACAAGAACAAAGAAGTTAGAGTGATGAAGAAATTAGTCGAAACAGTAAAATAGAGAAAAAGGGGGAGACACAATGCGATCTTTCTTTTAAAGCCAAGAGATTAATAAACCCATGGCACTAATAATATTATAAAGTCAAGGGATTAATAAACACAAGGATTGATATTATAAACCCAAAGGATAATGAACCCATGGGAATAATATAAACCAAGGATTTATATTATAAACCCAAGGGATTGTAAACCACGGGGTTAATATTATAAACCCAAGGGATTAAAAACCCTAAGATTAATATTATAAACTTTACGATAATAAACATTAAGATTATAAACTTTAAACCCAATGGATTAATATTATGAACCCAAAGCATAATGAAACCATGAGAATACTATTAAATCATAATATTTATATCATAAACCTAAGGGATTATAAACCCTAGAATTAATATTATAATCCCAATAAATTAGAAACCCTAAAAATAATATTATAAACCATACCATTATAAACCTTAAAATGATAGCCCATAAAACCAATATTATAAAACATAATAAACCCTAATCCCTTAATCCAATAATTCCAATAATAAAAACTATTAACGCATTCAAATTTTGACAAATTGCGAAGTATATAGATAATGAAATGTATTACCTTTTAAATGATCTATTGCACCACCAATACCAGGAATTCACATAAACAAGGCCTACTAATTCCCAAAAACACAGGTCTAACATGTTTATTTAGCAAAAGTTGTGACCACATTTAAAAAAGCCTATGAATGGGGCAATCTATTGTTCGTGAGCTTAAGTCGATGGCTAATTCTTTGAATATTCGGGAATCGGGGGACATGGACGCGGTCAAAAATTGACCACACCCATATTCGTCTGATTCCCAAATATTTGAGAATTCAACAATGACATAAGGATGCCCTAATGTAAAGCCCACCCGGGAATGCTCCACAATACAGCAATGAAATGTCATAATTGGTTGGTCGAGAAAATTAGAAGGAAGAACATAAGCTACCACACCGGGCTTCTCTTGCATCGTAGCCAGCCATTTGTAGATTAAACTGCACTTCTAGGCAAGGGAACTTCAGCTCCCTCAACACATCAATGATGGGAAACCACGTGACCAAAGGTGCCAACACCACATCTACCATGCTCCCTATGAGTGAATAGCCCTCATCTTGTCCTCCAACGATAGAAAGTATTCTATGACTTCTTTCCCTGCGGTGGCATGTTCTCCTCCAACCAATTTAAACAGTTTGAGCACCATATCTAAAAACTGTCCATGTATAAATATTAGTAAGCAGACAACAACAAAGAAGTTAGAGTGATGAACAAATTAGTCGAAACAGTGAAATAGAGAAAAGGGAGGAGATACAGTGCGATCTTTCTTTTCGTGAAGTCAGCGCAAAATTGAGACAAAGACCTATCGTAAACAAAACCTGGGAGAAGTGAGGGTTTGGTGTCGGACGATGGCCAGGCTTCTTCGATGTACTCTAGTATCACAAGTGACTGCGCAATTGTGGATAAGCGCAGGGACCAGCTCATAGATGGGATTGGTATATGTCACTGCCTCTTACAATACCGAACCATTGTGTTGCGACAATCAATGGCAAATCAAAACAAGAAAAGATACTTCGTCTCGTAAATTTTAATCGCTACCTTTACCACTAATTAATTAATTACTGTCTTGTCTAGGTATTCACGGGAGCTGCATTCAGTGCCTCTAGAACATTTGTTAGGTCTCCAGTACCATCCGTGGAAACCACGACGTCTGGTGTCATATGGCAAGTAGATGTTTTCAGAGGACTTCACTCTCCCTAGGACATCCAAGACGGAAGCCTTTTGTTTTCAAGTTTTTTAGGCTTTGTATCCCTGGTCAGTTGCTTAGAATTCATAAGCATTGAATTAAGTATATAACTGAAGGCTTATCATTCATGACCGCATTTGTTAGGATTTGATGAACCAGGGCATGATATCGATGACTTGATGTATGGGTTGGATGAATATCACCATGCAAGCATTGCATAAGAAGAATACCTTCTAAAAACTACCATCAGGGAGACAATATGCTGAGTCAGTTTCAACGGTGATCGATCGACATCGGTGTTGAATAATTCATCTTATAATAAAATATGTGTATTTCTTTCTTATCTTTGCACCAAAATAACACAAAAATCCATACCAATTTGAACGAGATGTATTACGCCAAAACTATAGTGACTATTTATAGTCAACGTAGTTACCTTGGTGGGTTTCATCTATTGGTGGAGATGTTCAATATCCACTTAGAACTTATATAGACAATTCATTCTGAACCTTAACGAATTTGGTTATCATAGTTTCTTGGCTTACTCGTCTAAGATCGATTATATGCTTAAATTTCATTCCTGGGTACACCCCACACACTCCACTTGGCTTCCTGCGAGTTTGGTTGGACTTCGTTCAAATAAGTGGTTCTGTACCAATTGCGGTAACAAATAATGTGCTAATATATCAAGCTGTTTGGTAGCGAAGAAGCACCGGTAGAAAGTAGGCAGGTGAGATCAAAGTGGGTTTCGTGGGTAGAATCAAAGTAGGTTCTTCGTTTGGAGACAAGCAACTCAAAGTTCAAGTATAGTAATGCAAAGAGAAAGAAAGGAAAGTGTATAATTCAAGTAACTGTTGGCTCTTAATCTTTCTTATTTCATTTATCGAAATGCGCTTTATCGTTTCTTATATGTCAATAGTTATCCAGTAGTTCGAGATGAAAATCCGATGTCGGGTTGAGCGGAGGCACTAAGACACGTCCCATAGTTTGATTCACCTTCCCAAGTGCCATTTCTAAACCAAAGGTGATTTTGGAATTAATATATAGAAAAGAGGAGCGAAGGGTGAGAAAGGTTTGCGCTAAGAAGGCCCAATCAGAGTAAGGACACTGGCGCACCTTTCAGAAGACAGCTACTGACTGCATGATTCTATGCATGAACCATAGCCAAACCATCTTGAAAAGAAGGCGCCACCACCTGGATGATCCTTTCAATTTATTTTTGTTTTAGTTTCCATGGGGAAGCCTGCTATTGTGGGAGGATCATCACATCATTAAATCATTTTCACACAAATTGATTTGTAACGGGAAAAACTAATATTGAAGTTCATCGTGCCGGAGTGCGGAGCTCCACACAATGAACTTCGGTGAGGTCAACACTTATTTTTAAATTTAAAACCTAAATTAATTAGTCAAAAAAATAACAATAAGAAACAATTAATTAGTGACTTGAATCAATGAAATTTTTGTTTAAATTACTCTGCGGAGCTTGGCGCAATAAATTAAATGGTTGTGTGGAGCTCCACATAAAGTGAATTTTTGTGGTGGAGGTTTGTGAATTAAACAATTGAAAACCTTTTCGAACATAAAGCTTAAACGTTGCTTTCCATTTTGCAATATTTGCCATATACAATGGTTGAAATAAAAAAAATATTTTACGATAATTTTATATTCAATACAAAATCAGTTTAAGACAAATGTATTTTAAGACAAATCTTTATATTTAAGGCAAAAACAATTTGAGACAAAAACACTTTAAGACAAGTATTTTAAAACAAAACTTTATATTTAAGACAATGGTCACTTAAGACAAAATACATTCAAGAGAATTAACAATTAAGACAAAAACATATCAATCTAAGAGAATATTATTTAACCACTGCTATGACAGTGCACCCTAAGTCTGTCAACTTGCATGCTAATACTGCCATGCACCTATACTGAGGTTTCTATTTCACTTACCATTCATGTTATCTTATATAAATACAACGAGTTGTTGGGCTCTTTGTTTTGTGGGGGTAGCAAACTCTGAAGAATGTGAAATTTTCCTCACAAGATTTCATGGACATCAATTCATCTTATGTCCCTTCAATCTTTGTTGATACGATTAGAGACAACTTGTCTTTTGTTGCATCCGACACTACTACACAGAGGGGGCTTTTAAGAAAATTTTTTAAGACAAAATAAATCTTAAAATTTTCAATACAAATTGCTAGTGAGAAAGGTAAAGGTAAAGGATTAGGAGTCCATATTTATGTTGTTGATGGGTTTTTCAGGAAGCATAGCAATGGAGGCCGACAACAACTGATGGGATTTAGGGCGATGGAGGTTGACAACAAAGGTGTGCTTCGTGAGAGGATCAATGGAGGCACTTTCATTAAATGTGGATACGCAATATCATAGTTTGAGTACTTTTTGCGGTCTCTATTGATTGCGTTTTAATGTGGGTTTTTACTATTTCATTCATTTTGAACACTACTTTTTTTCATAAAGAAAAAAACACTCTTTTTGTATTAAAATAAAAGGATAGTACATAATCCAAATTTTGTTCATTATATTATCATTTCATACTTCTCCTTTCTTATGCTCATACATTTCTATTTTCATGTTCTACAAAAAATGCCTTTCTTAACATCAAACTTTAGTTTATAAGCATTACATTTTCATAGATGAACACTTTCATTATCTAAAGATACAAAACTTCCATCAAAATTAGGTGTGTGTCAAAATGTCTCCTAACAATAGTTGTCATTGCGTGCATTTACCATGATACCATGTTTGAAGACTACAAATTTGTTTTTACTTGTGCCCTTTGAAATACCTCTTTTAGGTAGGAGGTCTATCATCCAATTATGTTCTTTGTATATATGTTGGAAATGTATATTATTAAAATTCCTTACCATAATCTAAATTCTCATCATCTAATTTGTAAGTATGGGGGAATTGAAATTAGTATGCTTGTTTACCGAGTTAGTGATTCCTTTTGCATCTCCATAGACCTCAATTTTTTCTAACCTTAGCCATTTTTCTACAATAAAGACTGCCGATAATGTTGTAATCTCTGATTGTTGTTTGATCCCATTCTTACCTCCCAATAGAAGTGGAGTATATTACACGGCTTAGTAACAATGACTGCAGCACATCCACATTTCCTTCTATTGTTGGCTCTGTAAAAAAACCCAGCCAGATATTGTTTCCAAATATCAATGAATTTGCATTTCTTGTTTTTATTAGACTTTATCACCGGCCTAATCTCATTGAATTTTTTTTTGTCTTGATAATAGCTTCTCTAACAAACATAGTTTTCTGATAAAAAATGCTAACATTCCTACCCTGTCATATAATGGGATGGACTTGTACTTCCTATGTGAAGTGAACCATGACAGAAGACATTTGAACAAGGGTTGATTAGTGCCAATGAAAGAAGCTTCATTTCCTCCATAACCCCATCCCAGATCAACCTTCCATATGAGCATTTGATCAACAAATGATCCATATGTCCCCCCCTCATGCATAGAGGGAATGTTCCACAACCAATGAAACCACACTTTTGTAAGTTGTTCCATGTTAATATATGATCATGTGCTACCAACCAACCAAAACATCTCAATTTTTTCAGGAGATTCCATCTCCATATATCCTGTAGAGACTTACTATAGTCATTGATCCTCTTGGCTCTTGGAAACTTCAAGTAAACATCTTGGACCATCAAATTGTTCTTTTTCATTTTAGCCCCCCCATATCATACAATCCTGCTTATCACCAAGAGTGATGGCAGTAGATCAAATTTGCGTTGCATGTGACCCCCTTTCCTCATGATATGTCTTTGGTATGCCAAGATCTTCGACCCCTCTCCAACTTTGTTGATCAATGTTTTGAGTCCCCGACAAATATATCTATTGCAAATGTATAATTTCCTTTCTGTGAAGGATTTGCAATAGTTGAAAGTATAATGAATGATTTCTAGCCTTCCTTGTGATAACATCTAATCCAATTTTGATCTTAGATCCATCTCCATCGCCCCAACAGACAAACCCCAACATCCAGTGCAGAGTGTGTTCAAAACTATGACTAGGTTCGGTCTTTATAATGACATGTGTAAATATGATTTTATGCAATTGATGTAAAGAATAAAATAAAATTATTTTTGTCATGCTTGAATTGTGAGTTTGATGATCAAGGAATTTTATTTTCGTTAAGGTTCCCATTGTGAGCCTTTAGGTTTGTCATCAAGTCATAATACTATATTGAGTCAATGTTATGTATGGATATCCCTTCTTGGGCATGTTACAAATATATATGAGTCATTGAAAGATTCAAGAGACCCTCCAAGATCAAGCTCAAGCATATCCTTCAAGTCGACCTTAAATGAAATTATGAAGCTTCACCAAAAGACATGTAGGTTCACACACAACTCAAGTCAGAGAATTTGCATGGGAAAACCACTATAAATAGGGCAACTTGACTTAATTTCAAGGACATAATTTTGGTCAAGGATAAGTCTACAATAATGAGTGGGAGAATCACTAGGAAAGGAGCCTCATAACCAACAAAGACAAGGAAAGGAAGAGTGATGTCCTTACCTTTATTTTTGGGTCTGTTTTGGGCTGAATCACTCCAAAGGTGTGAAGTATAGATGCTATCTATTATAGAATAAAGTGAAGTACTACAATCACTTTTGATAGTCAAGTTAAGGAGAAACCTAAGGAGTGTCTCAAGCCAAGTTTTCAAGGAGGTATCCCCCACGTAAAGCGAAGGAAATTAGGGTAAAAGAGAATGTCATATACATGTACTAGGGTTTCTAAATTAGGGCCAAGAAGTTTGAGGACTAAAGCAAAGAAAAGGAAGTTGGGATCTAAAAGGTAGCAGAGGCAGAGAGATGAAACATGTAGTTGACTATTGTTGACTCTATTAAGAAATAGAGGTCAAAATAAGAATCTTGGTGTCTTGGTCTTGGAGAGTTCAAATAGGTCTAGGGTCTTGATATTGGTATTCATCAATTTATGTCTCTCTAGGAAGAAGGTTTCATTTTGGTTTTCATCCCAAGTGGTAGTGGTTTTGGCCCTAATTGATCACCTATATTCTGTTACTCTTGTCTCTTTATTTTTTATTCTTTGGTATTTGTTTGATGAAGAACATTATAATAATCTAACTAAAGAGAAGATCGTAATATAAAGGAGTAGAAAACATTCGCAAGAAGTTATCATTACAAGAGAAATCACCTAATTGTTATGCCCTATATATCTCAACAGAGTGTGCATCACACTTCTCCATATGTGTGATATAACATATTTCTTCTTGGCACCGCTGCTAATCCATGAGGAGAAAATTTTACCAAACATATATTTTTCCTTAATGATATCAGGCCACACAACATTTCCATACATTGCCCTCCACATTCTTTTTATAATCAAAGCCTTGTTAAAAGTGGATGTATTCTATGAAACCCCAACCTCCTTTATCCACTACCCTTGCAAGTGTTGACCATCATACCATATGAATTTTGTCTTGTAATTATGTTCCAACCCATAAAAAGTGGCTCATGCTAGCTTCTACCTTATGGATGATCTCCCTTGACATTAAATAAAGGTGCATCCAATATAGTGAAATGTTTTGTAGAATTTATTTCATCATTGCCATTGTTCCTCCCATCGTCAACCATCTGTACTTCCAACTGTTCAATTTTTTGTGAAATCTTTTGATTAACCATGACCAATCTTGGTTATAGTATCCCTTAAGTTTCATATTAAATGAAAGGTAGTTTAAACGATCATCCAGGATTGATGGTGCTACCCCAAATATGTCACATATATCCTTTGTTACATTCTCCTCACTATCATCATGTAACAAGATCGATTTGCCTTCATTCATACAAAAAAGGAATGCAACTCCAAATGATTTAATGAGTTCTCTAATGATTCTCCACTCCCCCACCGTGGATTCCCCACCGAGTAACATATTGTCTACAAACATTAAATGGGACATGGAAATATTTATGTTTACGTTGATTCCTTTAGTAATTCCCTTATCCTTTGACACCCTAATTTTTCTACTAAAAGAGTCAATAACTAAGAGAAAGAGCAATGGGGACATGGCGCATCCCTGTCTAATTCCTATATATGCATTAAAAAACTGTGAAGGAAAGCCATTAATAATGACAACAAAATTTATAGTTTTACAACATGCCAAAACCCATTTAATGTTAAATAGAGACATGCCATATTTTAACAAGACAAAGAAGAGGAATTCCTAGCCAATGCAATCATATGCCTTGCTCAAGTATACCTTAAGAAGGAAAGATACTTGTTTCTGTGATTTAATAGAGTGGATCATCTCCAGGGAAATACCAATTACATCTTGTATCTCTCTACCTTCTAAGAAACCAAATTGTTCCTCTGTAATATGCTTCAACAATACCGACTTCAACCTACTCACAATAAATTTTGATATCATTTTATACATTGAGTTGCAGAGAGATATGGGATGATAATATGTAAAGTTTATTGGTTCCACTCTTTTGGGGATTAATGCTATGAAAGACACATTTATGGAACCCCATATGAACCCATGAATCCTAGATTCTTCAGCTACTGCCAACAAATATGGGATCATCAAATCAATGAAGTGAATAAAAAGTTTAACCCCCACCCATCTGGAAATAAACGTTTATCCTTTCCACATCCCTTCAATATCTTCATTGATTACTCCTTTGTGATTGGTAGTTGTAAACTATCGTTATCTTCCAATGTGAACATGTTTGGAACTTCTTCGACGAAATTCATTTGCAACCAAAAAGATGTCTCCTATGCTGAGAATTGGCCTTTGAAATGTGTGATCGTCGCCTGTCCAATAGATCTTTGTGAATTGAATATGTTTCCAACATCATCTCTTATCCTCATGCAATTAATTTGTTTCCTGGCATTGAAATGTGCATGGAAATATATGGTATTTTTATCTCCAACTTTTATCCATGTCGCCCTTATCTTGATGCATATGTCTTCTTCCCATGAATAGATAATGTCCCTTCTCTTACACCCCAATTCAATGATCATCTGTTGGTATTCCTTTGAGAAGAATAATGGGTCCTAAGGATAATTGAAATAACATAGGCAAACATCAATCTCCCTAAGAGCTTTAGTTTCATCCTCCTTCATCCCCTTAATTGATTCATGAATGACCCTTTTCATCTCCCTAAGCTTTCAGCATATGGATGTCATGTGATCCTATGGAGGAGGAAGCGTTGAACGAGACCAAACATTTCAAACTAAATCCCCAAAATCATCCATTTTAAGCCATTTCAGGTTGAATTTGAAGGGTTATGACCTCTTATGTTCCCCTTCATCCCATGTCAACATAATGTGTAGGTGATGAGAAGTAAATGTTGGAATAATATAAGAACTTATATTTGTCAGATGATTCGTCATAGCTTGATTAACTAGAAACATTTCCATTCTTTTTGAGATACCCTCCTCACTAGCTCTCCCATTCCTACAAGTGGGGCCAAGAGGATATCATATCACATCCAATAGGGAAAATTCCTCCATCAAACCTCTAAAATAAGCAGCCATACTATCAATTCTAGACTTTTGTCCCCAAATATCTTCCCTCCCCATCGAAAAATTAAGATCCCTTGCAATCATCATGGAAATTAATCGAAGGATTCGAGATTGTGCAAACTAGTCCCAAAATAGTCTATGGCCCACTTATGGAGCATATCAGTTGGCACTTCAGACCCTTTGATACTTTCCCATCATGTGTCCGGTCATGATAATCACTGCACACAACATAAATGTGTGCATCTCAATAATTTTTGGATCCCACATAACCCCCACACCTAGTAAGGAACCTGAAAGCTCTAGCATGACTCATGAAGAAGAGGAAGAAATGCTACATGATATATCAAAATTTCAAGACCAAGTGTTGTCAAGCGGAAAGAGTCAATTTTGCGGACAAAACCAACCTCCCTAGAAGCTTAAGGCTTTCTAGTGACAAACAAGACAATTAAGAACAATCCTTCTCTAAATATGCATTGAACATATAAGAAATCAAGTGTTTAGATCCTACATGTAGTCCAACGTTGTTGTAGTAGTCCAGCCTCGTCGATTCGGATGAGCTCCTCCTTCTCTCCAAAACTTGCATTCACTAACAATCAAATGATTAAATAGCACCTGAATATCTCATAAAATAAAACATATTTAACATACAGACCAAGGAGTATATGAAACAACTCATTAATAACAAATTGTTGAGAAGAATGGACTTATTTGTATTAATAGGAAACAAAAGAAACCATTACAACCTAAGCCTTGGTGTTGTGCAAGTCCCTCCTAGGGTCCAGCAAGAGTTCTCCTTTACTTTGATAAGCTCACCCACTTCCAAATGAAACAAGAAAGGATGGGAATCTCTCCTCACAAGCTTCTACAAGGAAGTCCTAATTCCAGCAGCATCTACCCTTAGGAATATTTAGCTTTCCACCTCTCTCCCTTCTGGCCCAATGCCTGTATTTATAGTGCTCTAGAGGAAGTTAATCAGGTCCACCATCAATGGGATAAGCCCCTCTTTGGATGGCACAGCTCCCCTCTTGATGGGATAAATTCCTCTTTCATAGGGATACATGAACCATCTGGAGGCGCTCAATACACGTCGAACAAGCTTCTAGAATGCTCTAGAA
>APFE030870115.1:23617-36037 GCA_000404065.3 Pinus taeda | reverse complement strand
AAGAATTGTTCATTTATTTAATGTAAAGGAGGTTGCCCCCTTGAAGAGGTTGAATTCTAAGGCGTTGATCTATCTTTTCTATCTTTTCTTGAGCTGGTTTCATAACACTAAGGGTTCATATTCCTCAAGTGTACTATTATTTATAGGGTTCATAATATTAATCCTTTGGTTTAATATAAATCCCATTGATTTAATTAATTAAATTGGATTGATAATATCCATCCATTGGGTTTAATATTACTCCCAACCATAGTCAACCATAGTCTACCATAGTCAACCATGTTTATTTTAGGGTTTATAATATTTATTTGAGGGTTTATATACCTTATATTTATAATATTAATCCCTTGGGTCTAATATCCATGGTCAACTATGACAAAGATTGTCTCAATATGAAAATCAACCATGGGGAACCATGATAATTTTAGGGTTTACAATATTAATAATGTTGATTACTAGAAAAATTAACATTTAATATTTTCAATATTGAATATTGTATATTAAATGTTATGAAAACCTATCTCATATTTGATTAATATTATAAACCTAAGTGATTAATAAATCCAAGGATTTAATTCCTTTGCTTTATTAATCCCATAGTCACCATGAACAATGTTTTAAAATTGTGGTCAACCCATAGCGAACCATATTTATTTTAGTCAACTATGCTTATTCATACGGTTTAAAATATTAATCCTTCGGTTTAATATAAGTCCCTTGGGTTGATAATAATGGCCAACCATAGCCAACCATGGTCCAATGCCACATTGTGACAAAGATTGTCTTAATATGAAAATGAACCATTGTCAACTATCATAAATCATGGTCAACAATGTAAACAATTGTCAATCGTCATTGACCATTTCCAATCATGGTTAACCATCATCCAATGTCACATTGTGACAAAGTTCTTATCAATATCAAAATTAACCATGGTAAACTATGGTCCAACGTCGCACTGTGACAAAGATTGTCTCAATATGAAAATCAACCTTGGTAAACAATAGTCAACCATGTTTATTATAGCATTTATAATATTTATCTTAGGGTTTATTTATCTTGGGTTTGTAATATTAATCCCTTGGGTTTAATATTATTCCCTTGCGTTCATAATAACTTGATATTTTAGTATTAACCACTTGGGTTTATAATATCAATCTCTTGGGTTTATTAATTTAATGGTTCATATACCTAGGGTATAATATTATTCATAAGATTTACAATATTAATACTTGGTTTTAATATAAATTTGTTGGGTTTATAATCATGAACAACAACGGTCAACCATTTTCCAAAGTCAGATTGTGACAAATATTATCGCAATATGGAAATCAACCATTTTCAACCATCGTAACCCATCATCAACAATGGTAAACCATTGTCAACAATGATAAGCCATTATCATCTGTCGTCGACCATGTTCAATCATGGTCAACCATTGTCTAATGTCACGTTATGATAAAGATTGTGTCAATATGAAAATCAGCCATGATCAACCATGGTCAAATATGGTCCAGCATTGCATTGTGACAAATATTATCTAAATATGAAAATCAATCATCGTAAACCACAATTTTCCATGTTTATTTTAGGGTTTGTAGTATTTATCTTAGTGTTTATATACCTTGGCTTTATAATATTAATCCCTTGGGTTTATAATCCCTTGGAGTTTTAGTATTAACCCCTTGGGTTTTAGTATTAACCCCTTGGGTTTATAATCATGAACAACAACGGTCAACCATTTTCCAAAGTCAGATTGTGACAAATATTATCGCAATATGGAAATCAACCATTTTCAACCATCGTAACCCATCATCAACAATGGTAAACCATTGTCAACAATGATAAGCCATTATCATCTGTCGTCGACCATGTTCAATCATGGTCAACCATTGTCTAATGTCACGTTATGACAAAGATTGTGTCAATATGAAAATCAGCCATGATCAACCATGGTCAAATATGGTCCAGCATTGCATTGTGACAAATATTATCTAAATATAAAAATCAATCATCGTAAACCACAACTTTCCATGTTTATTTTAGGGTTTGTAGTATTTATCTTAGTGTTTATATACCTTGGCTTTATAATATTAATCCCTTGGGTTTATAATCCCTTGGAGTTTTAGTATTAACCCCTTGGGTTTAAAATATCAATCTCTTGGGTTTATTAATCTAAGGGTTCATATTCCTAGACAAAGATTGTCTTAATATGAAAATCAACCATGGTAAACCATTGTCATTCTGTAGAAATTCTTGCAAATTCTTTACAAATCTACCTCTGAGATCTATGTAGAGAATTTGACTATAGATTAACCTGATAATGCAATATAGAAAAGCAAAATACTATAATCTACTTCTACTATCAAACTTGCAGAAGCTTAAAGATTTGAGAAAGATCAAGCTGAACACATATAACCAGAAGAAGAATCAATGCACATAAAACACACAAGAATACTCAGGGGAAAGCCTAAACTAAAATCCCCACTATTTTTATTATCATACAAGGTGGAAATATCTTAGAATTACACAAAGCTTTAGCTCTCATAGCTAGCCATCTCTCATTATAATCTCCCTGGATGCTCACAGGAAAACAAGGATTCTCACAAACCTTATTTTCTACCCTCCAAGCCTCCTATTTCCTTTTGTAGTTTCTCTAGGTGATCCTCATGTTACCAAGTGGAAGACTGATCACTCACACTGATCCTACACCCTGCCAAAACTGCACAATCCTCAAGGAACCTTGTTCCTTCTACATGCATGAGTTTCCTTTATAGGAGAAAACATGCAACTGATAGTACACTATCCCTGTCTTTAATCTCAACTGGGTCTTTCTCATAATAGACATGCATGAGTTAATGATGAGAGAATCTTCAGTTATCTGGAGTACACTAGTTGGATGCACGCATGCATTAACTGACTGAATTCACAATTAGCTCCTCAAACAATTTGGAACTAATTTAGCTGGACTTAACTTAGTAAACTAAGCTAACTAATTACAACTCAAATATAACTCAATCTTATCTCCTTAATTAGGGGATAATCTCCTTAATTTAAGGGATAGCTATTGCATGACTTCACAAAGACTTCTAACTTGAATTTCTCCAACTAATTAATCCATAATTAATTAATTAACTAATTTTCAAGCATTTGGTAGACTAAATTCAAATTTTAATTCACAATTTTAATTCAAGGACAAATTAAAATTGGAATTTTTGGATTCTATTTTTATCATTTCTTGTTTTTATTTTCAATGCTCCCTCTCAACAAGAAAGGAATTCAACTTGATCTTGATCTGAACCTTTCGAATGTTCTGCATGAAACACTTCTCTCTAGTGTTGTTGCTCTACCAACTCCAGAAACCAAAAAAAAAAAAAAAACATCCAACCTGAGTCAAAATGATGCCTCTGTCATCAAAGTCTCTGACTGCTATTGCCTCTGTCGACTGAAAACTCTACATTTCTACTAACTCAGCCTTTCTGCATTATTGTCAATCCTTCTCTGTGCTATTTAGTATCTGACTACTCTAGCCTCTGTCAATTTGATCTTTGACTACATCAATCCCACTAATTCCTCCCGCTATCCTCTGTCAATTTGATATTTGACTACATCAATCCCACTAATTCCTCCCGCTACTATGTACTTTGGACTCCCGTAGCAAGGTACGATCCATGAGATAAAACCTCTCAATGGAACCTGCCCAATTTTAGCCTTCTTGGGACTATCACTTCACATCGCCCCACCTCACACCTGGAGGTATCGCTGCATGTGATCCCTCTGCTGACTCTAATTGTGGCTCCTCCACAATTGTCTGAAACTTTTTCTAGGACTGCATTTTGAGAGGTAATTTACTCTCCCTCTCAACCACCAAGTCTCTAACATTTTCCTTGCTCCTCAAGGCTTTGCATGCATCTTGAACCTCAATAGCATACATGTTCTTAACTCGTCAACTGATCTATTTCACCTATCTAATGGTGATGTGTCTAAGGAAAACCTTTCCCCTACTGAAGACAACATCGTATCCTTTGTCGTCCAACATCACGATCAATACCAAGTTCTTCTTCAGTCCAGGCACATACTTCACATCTATCAAGGTGATAAGAGCTCTGTGCTCCCTCTGAAAAGTAACCATGCCCACTCCTGAAACACTATATCTTTCATCATCACCCATCTCTATGTGCATCTTGAGGTCTTTCTCCTCCAAGATATTGAATAAAATTTTATTGCTAATCATGTGGAATGAGACCCCACTGTCAAGATACCAACCACAACCCATCATCGATGACACCATGCATGGGATGAGAGTGAAGTCCATTTTGAACTAAGAGGCTAATGCCTCACCTTCAGATCCTTTCTAGGATCCCTTCTTGTATTTCTTCGATGAGAAATTAGTCGCATAATGACCCATCTCGTGACAATTAAAGCATCTCACTTTAGACTTGTCAACCTTCTTCCCTCCATGAGAAGAATTCGATGTGGAATTAGACGCCTTCCTTTTCCCTTTCCTTGCCTTACTTGTTAAGGCTAGATTTTCTTCATCATCATCCTTGGATGAAGCACCATATCGAGTGCTCCTCATAATCTCATCCTACATGAGATCCAACCACAGTCGTTCCAAATCCGAAGGTTTCTCCCTTCCATTCACAAAGTCGTGGTAGAAATTCCAACTCTTTGGAAGGCCAAGGAGAGCGAGGCTCACCATTTCATCATTGGTAGTACTTATTCCCACACTTCTAAGCTCATATTTGCAAGTGGTGAGCTTGTTTAGATATGTGGAAATAGTATCGGATTTCTCCATCTTGATTCTTCGAAGCTTATCCTTGAGCACCAATTTCCTCTAGTTGCTACTATTCTAGTAGAGGTCCTTCATTGTGTTCCACATTGAATATGTAGTTCCTTCCCATGGAGACTCAAGACAATGTGGCCTTGAACTCCCTCAAGGATGATACATCTTGCCCTTTCCACACACCTCTTCCACTTAGCCAACTCTTGTGCAATAGTTGAACCTGGCTTTAGGATTTCTTGATCAATGAAATCCTTCAAGCCATTGTCTTCTAATACAATCTCCATGCAATCCTTCCATGCTATGCAATTTGAGCTTGCATCCAAGGCATACTCAAGTCTCAAGCCATAAATTCCATTGATCAACCTGAAGTATGAGATGAATTCGATTTGCACCTGTAACCCCAAACTTCAAACTTTGAATTTTTTTCTCAGTATACTATTCATATCTCCGATAACCTTTACTATGATACCATGTAGAAATTATTGCAAATTCTCTACAAATCTACCTCTGATATCTATGTAGAAAATATGACTGTAGATTAACCTGATAATGCAATATACCAAAGCAAAATACTATAATCTACTTCTACTATCAAACTTGCGGAAGCTTAAATATCTAAGCAAGATTAAGCTAAACACATATAACCAGAAGAGGAATGAATGTACATGAAACACAGAAGAATAATTAGCGGAAAGCCTCAACTAAAAACCCCATTATTTGTATCATCATACAAGGTGGAAATATTTCAGAATTACACGAAGCTTTAGCTCTCACAACTAACTAGCTCTCAGTACAATCCTCCTGGATGCTCACAGGCAAAGAAGGCTTCTCACAAACCTTCATTTCTGCCCTCCAAGCCTCCTATTTCCTTGTGCAGTTTCTCTGGGTGATCCTCCTGTTATCAAGTGGAAGGCTCATCACTCACACTGATCCTACACCCTGTCAGAACTACACAATTCTCAAGGAACCTTGTTCCTTCTGCATGCATGAGTTTCCTTTATAGGAGAAAACATGCAACTGATAGTACATTGTTCCTATCTTTAATGTCAATTGGTTCTTTCTCAGAATATACATGCATGATTTAGTGATGAGAGAATCTTCAGTTATCTGGACTACACTAGTTGGATGCATGCATGCATTAACTGACTAGACTCACAATTAG
This sequence comes from Pinus taeda, assembly GCA_000404065.3. Classification (NCBI taxonomy): domain Eukaryota; kingdom Viridiplantae; phylum Streptophyta; class Pinopsida; order Pinales; family Pinaceae; genus Pinus; species Pinus taeda. The sequence continues at coordinate 30,089 of APFE030870115.1, read as the reverse complement.
TTCCTAAAATAGTTTGGAACTAATTTAACTAGACTTAAAATAGTAAACTGAGCTAACTAATTACAACTCAAATATAACTCAATCTTATCTCCTTAATTAGGGGATATTCTCCTTAATTTAAGGGATAACTATTGCATGACTTCACAAATACTTCTAACTTGAATTTCTCCAACCAAATAATCCATAATGAATTAATTATTTATTTTTCAAGCATCTGGTGAGACTAAATTCGAATTTTAATACAAGGACAAATTAAAATTAAAATTTCTGGACTCTATTTTTATCATCTCTTGTTTCTATTTTCAACACAGTCACTGTCAACCATGGTAAATCATGGTTTTATGTCACATTTGTCAAAAAATTTATCCAACATTGCATTGTGACAAACATTGTGTCAATGCAATAATCAATATAATATTGATTGTTTCAATGTTACATTTCATTGCAATTTATTCAATTTTGTAATGTCACATTAGAAAATTGGGGTTTAATATTAGGGTTTCTAATATTATGTTTAATATTAGATTTATAATTTTAGAGTTTAATATTGGGATTATAATATTTGGGCTTTTAATATTGGGTTTAATATTAATTCTAGGATTTGTAATATTAATCCTACTATTTATATTAATCCATTGGGTTTATAATATTAACAATCTCTTAGGTTTATTAATCCCTCACGTTGATTAATGGTTGGGTTTATAATATCGATCATTTCGTTTAATAATATTAACAATTCCTTGGTTTATAAAATTACTCACACAATGATATGATATAAATAAGTAATTTTCGTTATTAGGTTATATATTAATTATAGTACAATTTCAAATATAAATGTGCATGTTATTATTTATATAGTTATTAAGAATCCTATATAATTAGTTTTTAATTAACAATATACACCTAATAATTATTAATGTGGTTGATATAAGCTTAGCGGCGTATATCAACCACTTTGGTAAATGTGGTTGTACGTATGTTTCATATACACCTATCGATGTATATCAACCACATTGGTAAATGTGGTTTTACTAATTACGTCGTAAAGAATTCCCCTTTGAAATGAACTCCCCCAAATGCCTTTCTATCCTAATCTTAACCGTTAGATCCATCGTTAGATGATTCCACAATGATCTGTCATCCAATTTAATTAGAAAACATTAAAAAATTGTTAAGGTAATTAATTAATTAATGTCCTTCTGGTTACCCTACCAATCTCGTTCATCTATCCAACAGGTCCATCGTGCGCATGCAGACAACCATGTTTGTTGTAGAGGAGGGTGGGAGGAGGGTGAATGCCTTTGCTATAGGAGGATGAGGAGGGCCCGGAGGGCAGCGGAAAATGCCTTCTTTTTTGTTGCACGATGATGAGGAGGGCTGCATCAGGCTACTTTTTCTGCAGGGGAAGGAGGGCTAGGAGGATGAATCAGTTGGTAGTTTTTCCCTGCATCCGAATCTGGTAGTCTCTGTATCAGAACTAGTTATGGTGGTAGTTATTAGGTTTTTGTATAAATTATGGGGTTAGTGTTCTAAACATACCAACTTCAGGGAATCTCCATAGTATGAAGTCCCAACTAGATCTCACACTGTTTGGTGTAGGAGTCCCATCCTGTATGATAGCTGGGTTTCCATTATCTTAAATATCTGCCTCAACTCTTACTTGTCAACATAGGAGAGTCGTTTGCTTTGTCTTCAAGAATTTAGGTTCACGTGCCTGGTGAGTGTAAGTGCCACTTGTGTCAATGGTTCATTGACTATCAAGGGAGAGGGTGAGAGTTAGTTCCACATTGATTGGGAGAAATACAAACACTATGAGGAACACACAACACAACACGACATGCACAACTTCCGGAGGAGTAGTCCACACAAATATGGAAGTCACAGCGTACAAGGTAAGATAACACATACAACACTCAATGGATCAGTCTAAACGAGTGCAATAGTTATTACAATAAGTTTTATGTGAAAGGTTTGTCAAATGTCCATGAGAGTAGTCTACATGGGTGAGACTACATTAACAACATATACAACACATTTCCATTAATAGATTATGCATTATAAAAAATGAAAAAGTTTATATGTAGAATACAAGTTAAAGCAACATGCATTAAAAGTGCTAAAGATTAGTCTTACAACATACACAATACATGTGTCAAAATGTGTTGGCCTGTTAGTAGGCTTCTGAATTAAGCGAAAGTTCCACAACACATCATTACACCATACATCACTAACCCTAAGTGCAGGGCCTTTGAGCCACTACTTTCTCCTCAAATAAAAGAATATAGACTCTCTTGGCTATGTGGGAGGAGCTGAGGTGAAAAAGCCCTTTGCATGTACAGATGAGGGGGTATTTATAGCCAAGGGTGAAACTAACCCTTGTGGTTGTTCGACTACCCCCATGACCGTTTGGCTTCCATGACTTTTTGACTTACATGACTCTTTGTTCAATAAGTGAGTCTCTTGGAATTCCACATTACATCACATTGATTAACAACATAGCCCATAATGGCCGCGTGGGCTACATGACTCATGACATGTCTTGACATGATTTGACATGATAGTGCTTGTACATTCGTTTTGTTGCTACAGTGCATGTTGAGCTACAATGTTGTTCGATGATGGATGTCTTCATGGTGTATCATAGCTTCATCTTCGCATGGAGAAGTGCGCAGGGTCTTCAATGGTCCTTATCTCACTTGATGAAGATTTAGCATGTTTTTCCTTGCTTGCATGCTGGAAGGCTTGACAGGCTCATATGTTCGCAAAGGTTCATGTTTGTCGCATTTGTCCACTTTGCATACTTCGTTTGTTCATCTGTTGGTGAACTTTTCCTTCTACAGGTGCTCCCTTCGTTCATCCCATTCAACATCTTGCCATGTTTTTTGGTGTACCTATACCTGCAGTCACTCATGATGAGATGACATAAAATCCAAAACCTCCTAGTCTACCATGGCACATGATCATTTAAGATGCAGGTGACTGGGAGAGGTGGCAAGGTTTTGAAGTGCAATGATGGCTTTGGGCACTATTGATCAAAATTTCACAAGAGTCACCGAGTGATGGAGATGGGAGATCTAAGCCAACAGTGATTTCCTGCGAGGTTTGGCTCGGTTGGGAGGAAAATTTGCCTAATTTTGGGAGGGGCAGTTCAGGTTGCAAGAAGGCAAGGTAGGCATGCTGTGCACATTTTTCAGAATGAATGGCCAGCAGGGACAGGATAGCCAGATTTATGCAATTTTCTAGAGGAACAGACTTGGTTGCATGAATAGTCACCAAGCATAAATTGCACTTTTTTTGGGAGGAATTCCCTAGGAGACCGGAAACCAAAATTATGCAATTCCCATAGGGAATTGGAAGTTGGTTGTTTGGGTTACTGGGAACCAAAATACGTAATTCCAAAAGTGAATTGGTAATTGGCTACTGGGGTCACTAGCAGCCAAAGCTGTGCAATTCCTAGAGGGAACTGGAAATTGGATGCTTAGTCACTGGTAGTAGAAACTGTGCAGCTCCTGGAGGGAACTGATAGTCTGCTGCTCGAAGCTACTAGTAGGAAAATTACACTGAAGCTGGGAATCCGTCCTGCTGATCATCTTTGCCAAATTTCTGAGCTGAGTGGACTACTGGAGAGCAGAAGGCCTACTCATGAAAACTACAGAATTTCATGGATGAGCAACTATCGACTGTCCGGATGACTGACTAGGAAAACTGAGCAACTTTCTAAAGGAGACAAGCATGGACACATGGCTATCCATGCAATTTCCTCAGTAAGTTAAGGGAGTGAGGTTAGTGGCCTCTATGCAATTTTTGAAGGGAGTCAGTTCCAGGGTGACTGTAGGGTCTGATTTTCTAGGTGGACAATGTGGAAGTTGATTGAACTACTTGCAGGCAATCCATCTTGAAAATACTAACTTGGTGCTTCTGCATTGTTCTAGTTGATAGTCGATCGAGTCATCGGCAAGGTGATGGTTCGATTATTAGAGGGGAGTCTGGTCATCAGGACTTTAGCAAAAATGACTAAGTGTGTGAATGATCGAAATATGCATAGGTGATCATGCAAATACACACTCACATGACTCGATGACGAAACAACTCAAACTATCCAGGCACACATGTTCAACATGACTAACCAACGGTGATAGTGACAAGTGTAACACTCATGATTGACCATTCATTGATCAATATGACACCTGCGCAACAATGAATGTGACTCCATGTGTGAGTGTGATAGATGCTTTCATAGAGAACACAACAAGCACATATGAAGCGAAGACTTTGAGCATAACCAAAACATGATTGCGAGCATGACTTAGACACCAGCATGTAGAAACTTGAATGAAATGAACAAGCAAGGCATATGCAAAGACTCACATGAGCTCATGGAGTGAACCTATGTGTGTGCAGTCATAAAGAGAAACTTTCAAGGGAGGCTCTGAAATTGGTGCAGGCCAAAATTTTGGAGGGTGGTTGTAGCTGCTATAACACTAGGTGACACACTGGTAGAACTCCAGCTTCTCTGTTTCAGTTCATTGCTAGCACAGGGATTGGTTTTTTGGGGAGTATTGAATAGTTGTGTGGGTTACTTTAGCCTCCCCACATACCCCATGGACATACATGGTTCATCCTTTGGGAACTCAGTCAAACAAAATCAAAATTTCAACTTAGATACGAGTGTTTCAAATCCAGGAAGGGTAGTTTAGCTCACGAGGTGAATATTTTCAGAATATAAATTTTCATCTCTCATGTTTCTCCACTGCTAGAAGGCCTGGATAGTACTTGGGTAGAGTCACGAAAGAACACACACATTGATTTGCTTCCAGCGAACCCAGTTAGTACCCCAATGGAGTTGCATGCTTCACCTCTTTGCGTAGGAACCCTCTCTCTTATTTCGCCTTTGTATTTTTCAAGAGGATTGTCCATAGACACTTATTTATTTTTGGGGTGGAAGAGGGATCCTGAAATATTGAGAGAAGAAGAGGCTTTTCCTTTAGAGAAGCATGTAAGACCTATGACATAATTATTCTCATTTAGATTTCCCCCTTCTTTGTTTCTACTAGTTGGATGAGCTTGAACACACAGAGCAGAAGGCTGAGTATAGGCATTGGGCTTCCCAATGTCGACATAGGTTCATGATTGGACTGAAACTTTCCTTTCAGATGGTTCATATTTTCTGTCAGGACTTCATTGGCCAAAGGTTACAACCAAGCACAGAGAAGGTGGACACAAGACTAGCATAGGACTGCAGTGTCACAAGTTTTCCTCAAATTTCAACCACATACTCTATTCAAAAGATAGAACATAGTAGTTGGAAACACTTATTTCCGAAAACAAAAATAGTAATATACCAAGCATACAAAACAATGTAAACAAAAATAGTAAGAAAAGAAAAAAAAGTGAAAACAACAACAAGAAAGCAAAGAAAGCAAGTCAGCAAGCAAACATTCATGCAAACCAGAAAGCAAAGACAAGCAAGAAAGCAAACACTACTCCTACTCCTAAGCTAACAATGCATGGCCCATCACATGTGAGGTGATACATTCAATACAACCATCGGCACATTGGTTGACCCATGTTGGTGAAGGCATGGTTCGTGAACAAGACAGCTATGCGAAGCAACAAATAAGAAAGATATAACAGTGAAGACAAAGACACTCAGAGTTTATGATCGACCACAAAACAGAGATGAGTCAACCTGCATGACATACACTCTTTGGAACTGCCATGGTGTTGTGCTACACTTCATGCAAATGTTGAGTGTGTGCATTCTCTTGACAGTGACATGCAAGCAAATGTGAGAAAGGTAGGCCACTTATGTTGTGCATGTGTGCTTGATGTGTAAGATTCCTTCAACTTATGAGCGATGGGATCATGTAGCTTGAGTGGAGGAAGTTAAATCTGGGTGTTTGGTCGACCTTCAATGCAAAGAAGAGAGTGCTGAAGAGCCTTGAGTGTTTCAACAATTTCCTGACTGGAAGTGAAACCAACCTCAGGACAGTGAGGGCCTCACATAACCATCAACTCGGGATGAAGTGTAACAGCACAAGTAAAACTAAAATTAATGTAAAAAAAGAAAACAATTCTTTAGTGAAATTATACCTACCGGTTGCGAAGTGACCACAAGATTTGGGGACGACTCTCCTCCCAACCGTAGGCTCAATTGTGCAGGATTCTGCTACAACTGGCCACCCCCGAGCCCTCAATCAACGACTACTGCCAGTATTCCTAAGTCTTAGCATTCTCCCAAGAGAATGGAGATGGAACCTCAGAATGATCGACCCCTTCCATCCTCCTCATCATTCCTTAAATAGAAAAAACATTGGATGGGAAACCACATGCACACCCTCCATGTGTCTGCATGCCACATGCCCACCCTCCAAGTGTCGGCATGCTAATTTTTTGATAATTTCCTTATTTCATTATGGTTATTACTATTTTTTTATTTTTATTATTATTTGTTATTTTGGTTATTACTATT
>APFE030870115.1:1639-18998 GCA_000404065.3 Pinus taeda | reverse complement strand
AGTATGCTTGTGCCAGTGATGAGCTTCAGATTTCTAAAATGCTTATGCCAGTCAATAAAGGACTTATGAGCAAGACAAATAATACCTCAAGGAGTTTAATAATTCTCTGATATACTAGATAAGTTTAATGCCACTGTATTGAACCACTGTTGTGCAATATTAGTTGACTGAAATAAGAAGGTAAGGGTTTAGAAAATGCACACCAGAGAGCCTCAAGGGCATGAAGGCACTTGTCAGATATGTCAACAAAATTATTTTGAGGATGATCCTCCTGCAATACAAACATACCTCAAGTTCTCTGCATAAATCAATGATCAGCCTCAGAAAATGATCAAAATCACACCAGTGACTGAAAGGTGACTCGAAGAGGCAACGCTGTGAGGTCTTGAAGCAGCATTGAAGATTAAGAGGCCTTAGAGGAAAATTGTTAGCCTCCAACTTCCTGTAATGGCTCTCTTGCATTGTAGCTTTTGGCTCCATTCGGCTCATAGGAACCATAATTTGGACTGCCGCAGCTTGTTTTAAGAAAATTTCCATCGCGCATAACATTACTAAGCCCAAAGTCTGCAATCTTAACATTGCATTTGGAATCTAGCAATAAGTTTTCGGGCTTAAGATCACGATGAACAATCATATTTCTGTGGCAATACTCCACGCCTGATATAATCTGCTGGAAAAAGCATCGGGCCTCGTCCTCTTGCAACCGACCTTTCTCAACAATATAATCAAAGAGCTCCCGAGACTTTACATATTCCATCACAACATATATATCTGATGGAGTTTCTATAACCTCATAGAGACGTATGATATGATATGAGGGTGCATAAATAATCTTAATATTTTAATTTCCCGCCTCACTTAATGATTTGCATAATGTTCCATCATTATGTCTATTAACAGTATATTTATCATCTCCAACTCTTGTCCCTTTGACTCCAATTTTGCAAGTCAAGGTACATAATTTGACTCTTTATGCTATTGCTTGAGTCATGGTGCACTGTTGGAGTTCAACAATATGAACACATTGGAATCGTAAATTGTAGTGACCCTTAATTTATGCCACTTGGCTATATTATAAAAATAATAGCAATACCTTATTAACCACAGATAGATGTCTGAGAAATAAACATATTTTTTTGCAATAATTAGTTGAATAGACAATGCCATGGTGCATATTCTTACCTTAATGTGGATCTCAACGCAAACATTGTCCCTTAATCTTTGAATATGAAAGTGACCGTTTTAAGCCATACAGTGTAGCAGAAAACCATCTTAAATGAAAATTTTGTAATTGTTTTGTACCTTCCTCTTTTACTACGATTTGAGAATGCTTCTTTTTTTCTTTTTTTCACCCTGCCGGTTAATTTTTTTTTTTTTTTAATCTTTTTCCTCCATATCCATGTTTCTAATCTTCCTGCGATTAAGTATCTTTATTGCCACTTTGTGTCCTGTTAATGCATGTTCTGCAATCTTCACTTTGCCAAACGAGCCAATCCCTAGCGGTCAATTCTCTGAGAAACGAGAAAGATGAATACTTGCTTATCCCTACTATAAGCCTTTGTTAAAGTTTTTACAAGATGAGATCAGAAAAGGTCAAAAGCTTCAGAGGAAAATTGAAGATTTGCAGAAAAAGCAAGAGCAACCTTAGAACTGAAGCACCCAGTGAGCTGCAGGGTATAAAGGGTTCTAGAGACGGGACCTTTAGTTTATCGATGGAAAATGAGGACCTGAAAAAAAAGAAAATTCTGGGCAGTTTGTTCGGATGCAAGACCAAATTACCCTTTTGCTACAGAATGTGAAAGCTAAAACTGAGCTTGAACCGGCACGAGGAAAAAAAAAAAATAGAATAGTGACAACAAATTTGAGAAATGCCAGCTAGTAGATAGAGCAAAATGAAATATTGTTGCCTTTATGCCAGGACATGTTTCGTTTAGTTTGAGACATTCCCATGAGAAATGAAATGATTCATATGAATTAATAGGATGGAAGGATATCAGATAACTGAGTAACTATTCAGAAGGATTATAAACGGCGTGTTACCTTATGCAAGGGCATAATGAGCATTAAGAATGGAACAGTCATTAAACATCTTTTTCTACTTTTGTTTCTGCAGTCATTATGGAATATATAAAAAGTTCTTAGTGTGGTATATGGCGAAAACCAAAACAAAATCTCTCATATTTTTTTTTTAGAAAGTGGAAAAAGAGAACCAGTAGCCATCAGCAGAACTATGAGGAATATTTTAGACTGTTCTTCAAAACAGTCGAACATGAGTTGAAATAATCAATACAAATGTTTAACATAGTTTTTGAGGATTAATGAGGAGCTAGGAATAAATTAATAGTTCCTTCCCAAACAAAATGGCATAATACATGATGAAATCTGAAACGGATGACTGGAATAGAATAATGAACTATAACCAAAATACTCACAATTAGTCGAAAAAATTCATATGTCTATGCTTTTTAAGTTGTGGGCAGCCTTTGATTAATACAGCATGTTAGTACAATACAACACAACACACACACACTCCAAAGTTGCAAATATCACTTCAACAAATATTATCGAAAGCCCAGAAATGAACTTATCACCAATATTTTCTGATGAACTTAACACCTAAATGACCTTTAAGAGGAAATCAAAAGACCTGCGAGAACAGAACATCAAATTGAAGAGGGAGATAGCCCACCTCAAAGCTTCCATACTGAAACGGAAAAAGTTTACAAGTGGTCTGGCATAATGACTTTCCGCTTTCTGAATACCAACTATTTTTTTTATTCCCTAAACAGTGAGATAGTATAAAAGACAAATTTTATATTTTGTATGAAAAAGACCATATTAACCATACAAAAATTTATACAAATGTCATTCTCCGAAATAACATTTCTTAATTTACATAATGCTTAAAATGGTAAACATTAAAACAAATAATCATCATCGAATTTTGACGTGACAGTCAGTATGTAAAAAAAATTGGAATTATCTTTAGGTTGCTTAAATCGAACATGTAAGAGTCTATGCACGACACTTTAAATACACTTGTCAACTTAAATTCGACATCTGTAAAATTCAAGCATTATCGGCACGGCACATCCAGACGTTAATGTGACCTTCTCCATTTATAGTTATGCTTTAAACTCATTACCTCAGTAAATAAATATAAAATTTATCCAAGAATAAATCTATAAATACCAACTAGAGTATTTATAATGATATCAGTGTTTATCAATTATCTTGAACAGTGAACAATGATTCAATGTATATAGTTTCAATCATTATTTTAAAACACGTTTCAGAAATACCTGAAGTCGAAACGCGGTGAATGAAATACCTGAAGTCGAAACTTAAACCCTTATCCATTACAACCTTAAAAAAAAATCAGATAATATAACAGTAGACTCCAAAATGCAAAAACCAACAGCGATATCAATACAACACGCCAGCTCAGCCAGCATTCTGGCAACAATCGTCGGAGAAAATCGGTATGATACCAAAAACTAAAATAGTAACTAAGATCAATGTTTCCACTAATTTACAAGGATGAAACTGAAGAACTGTATATGTTAACAATTTAATCGACCTTAAGCTAACCATAAAATATAAAAAAAACAAGTGAATTCCACAACACCCTAAAATTAAACAAATTATAAACCAATGCCAACAGAAATTAAGATCGCAATAAGAAACAGTAAATGGACACCCCTTAGCCCAGCGTATATAATGCACATAAGATGGATTAGAAGTGCAAGCCTGGAACCGGTAGGAGAATGGGAACAGATCATGAAATGGGTTTACTGGTCAAGTTCCTAGAAGCCAATTTATAAAGGCCTTCAACCCCAAACAAGTACAGAAAAATCTCAAACAGTTACAAACAAAGGCCTTCAACCCCAAACAAGTAATTCTGAGAGTGGCACCCCACAACCAAGCATGCTAAATAAACATTACAGATATAATGTACTAAAGCACCCATCTACCACAAAATTATTTACATAATTTACTAGCATGGTGAAATCAAGTTAAAGGCGTGAAATAAGGTTGAGGTGAAAGTAAAGAGCAAAGTAAAATACTCTACCAACTATAGAAAACAAGACATTGATTTACAAAACCACATATGGTTTTTTTTTTAATCTGTAAATGAATCTCACAAAAAGGAAATTTACAGTGAGAAAGTAAAGATTTTTGTTTTTTACAAGGAAGGAGAAACACGACATGGATTTACAAAACCACACATAGTTTTGTAAACACATGAGAAATAGAAACACGACATAATTTCAAATAAGTGAATGAATTTATCCATAAATTTATTAAGCCAGTTTAAAGAGACTAAACTAACTCCACAGACGTTAAACTAATTAAAAAAAATAGAGAGTACATGAGAACAAGAAGTGTACATTGAAAATAAATTACACTAAATTTTAATAAACACAGTAGAAATAAAGAGAGTATCTAGAACCAATTTGGAGTAGTCAAAGAAAATAGACTAGCACATACTGGATGGGTCCAGTATGTGCGTTCACTGTGACTGTAGGTGGAAACCTCAATAGAAGCCAATCAACCAATAATGATGTTTACTGTAACTAGATGTCTATTGACTTTATGGCATCCACTTTGATGTATTCTATTTACCTTAAAGTTGAAATAGAGCATGGTCAAGTTTTGGAAAACTTTGAATGAATAAAGTACTTTTGAGTAGTTTTGGGAGGCTATATTTTTATCGTCTTTGTGGCATACACATCAAACTTGTTCTTGCTTCTTCAATATTAGTCATACGAAGCCCATATTTAGTGGATAGAAATGCTCATAATCTCTTCCTTAATGTCTTCTAATAAGCCATAAGCTTTTTTGATAGTTCAGTTTCTTGCTACAACCTTCATACCATACTCTGTTTCCAATAAAAACTATTGATGGAAAATTGTACCTGTGCATCATATTTGGATGTTGCAATCACTTTCTCACTGTCCAATCGATGTGAGTTCATTTTCTTGCTACAACCGTCATACCCATACTCTGTTTCCAATAAAAACTTTTGATGGGAAACTATACCTGTGCATCATATTTTGATGCTGCAATCACTTTCTAGCTGTGCAATCCATAATTGGTTGCCATATAATTTCAAAACCCTCAAAGGTTTTCATTAAAACATCTCCAATGCTTTTTTATGTTGAACTTCTCAGCATTAGACCATTTCTCAGTTTCTTTGTTTCAAATACTTAGAGGCTGCATTTTTCTTTGTTAGTTGATTTGACCATGGTTTCATCATTAATTTACAATATAATTTGATTACATTATTACTAAATTGTCACTATGCTCTTATTCTTCATAATTATTCTTTGTCTGTAAATTTAAGATACCAATGAGAAGAAGCAAGAATTGTAGCTTTGATAAATTTGTAGACTTCAAAAGTTGAAGCTGAAACCAACAAGCTTGAGGTATAAGGAATGTGCCTGTAAATATTTGTACACATTTCTCTGTTAAAATATTCAATGATATTTCATCCATGCAACATCTTTGTCTGCTACCTAATAATTGGCAATGTGTCTTGGATAGCTTAATAATTAGATTGTAGGGTACAAAAATTTGTAACACCATGCATTTGGCATGAATCTTACTTCTACTAAAAAGGAAATGTTGGTATGCATTGAATGGTATTTCTCCACTTTTCATTTGGTGGAGACTATAGCATTTAGAACATATTTCACAGCTTAGGTTTCAACCATCATAGGGATTTTTCATATGAATGTAGGATCTTGTGAGATTAAGACCATGAAAAATATGCCAAAAATCCTTTTCGATGTGGGGATCGATAGCCAGGGTAGCCTTTATAAATGTGCCCTATCTCATTTACATGATAATTTTTATGTATATTATTTTGTGTCTCTTTGTACAATTAAGATGCATTTTACAAAATGGGAAAACAAAGGGAGAGCAGGGTAGACACTGCTTGCATATAAGAAATGAATCCATGAAATGGTACAGATGCCGTGAATCGATACTTGCAAAATAGCATCTTAAATCAGGCAGGAGTTTTACTTCAAATGCCTTTTTGGGTTGCACATTCAAAGGCTACACAATTTCTAAATCTACGCCCATGCTTATTATCACTGGGTTCTAGGGTGTCTACCTAATCATTTCTAACATGCATAGGTTTATAAACTTTTCAATTTATAATATTAAGTATGTTACGTGTGTATGATTTTTTCTAACATGCATAGGTTTATGAAATTGTCAATTTAAAATTTTAGCTATGTTTGAAAGAGAATGATCAAATGGAAGTTGTTTTCATAAATATCTTCATTTTTATGTTTACAAGCTCAGATAACAACTCAATCACAGACAAATTGAACATGCTCTTTGCCCTTTAGTTCATAAATTCTCATGTAGTGTTATGGGAATGTAATGAATGTTAAACATCTTATGCGAAGAAAACAACACTTATGATTTTTGTTCTGTATAGTACTTATTTTTTTATCTCAACTTTTAGAAATGACAAAAAACCTGACTGAGAATGGTATTTTCTCATTGCTCTCTGGATCGAAAAATTTTCAACCATAGCTACAAATTGTTGAACTTGAACCCATTCAATCAATGAAAAATTCAATGCCACAATATTGCACAACCATCTCTGATGGCACACATATGAAACACCTTATGCTTCCAACAGATTTCAATGACCTCATAGCAACAGGCTTGCTACAAAAAGGTTTTGTTGTACATGTTAAAAGTTGGACTACTCCAGCTATTGGTCAATCAATGTAAGTTTGTTATAAAATTCTTATTTCAGCTTTAAAAATTTTATCAATAGCATTTCCAACTCTAACAATTATTCCTACGACTCTCATTTTTCATGTATGCGTAGAAAGCTAATAGACTTCAATATTTCTACTTCATTTGCACCCTTAATTGGTAATCCAAAAGATATGAGTATCCCGATCACTTCTAAAGAAGACACTCCCTCCTCATTGAACCAATATCCTTCATCAAAAAGGCACTACCCTCTTCCAAATACCCAAACCCCATATGTCATGCCAGTCCAAATTCCAATCAAATCACTAAACCTTTACCATTAAAATTGGGTCATAAAAGGATACGTTCAAAGAAAAACAACTTTTCCACAATTTATGAATCATTACAAACCTAGTAAAGTGTTTGGATTTGACCTGTTTGATATCGAAGGTGGAGAAATACATATTACTTGTTTCAACAATGTCGCTAATTATTTTTTTGACAAAATCCAACTTGGAAATGTCTACATTGTCTCTAAAGGGAATCTGGAAATGGCTAATAAGCAAGACAACCACTTAAACAATGATTCAGAAATTTTGTTAAATGCAACACCTACCATAGAGCATGTTTCTAGCGAAAAAAGCGTAAGCCAATGATGCAATTCAATATAAAATCAATCAATGATATCAGAACAACAAATGTCAACTCCATTGTTGATGTTCTTGGTATTGTCATTGGCATTTCTAGTGTGTGCACTATACGTAGAAAAGGTGGCTCTGAAGTTACTAAACAAACACTACAACTTCAAGACATGTCTAGGTATAACATGGATGCGCTCTTTTGGGGAGGAAATTTTGATGCCGTATCACAAGAAATATCCTCCCTATGTGCTACAGGAAATGAAACCATCATTGCAATCAAGTCTACTTGTGTTGGAGAATTCAATGGAAAAAATGTTGGCACTACAACGAGATCCATTATTGTAGAATTGAGGCTTCTGTGATCCAACATAGTTATAAGAAGAATTTCGGCATAAATCACATAAAGAAAGACCTTTGTCGACGTGTCTCGAACCAACTAGTAGAACCTGACATTGAAGAGGCTCACATGCTAAAGTCATGGTTTAAAAAATAAGGTTCCACTACAGCTTCTACATCCCTGACAATAAGATATTTAGCTCCTTTTGGCCATCAACAAAAAAAATAACAATTGTTGATATTTACAGTATGGATTCCTCAGAGAAACTAGCATTCTTCCCATTGAAGGGCATAATAATAAAAATTGGGATGAACAATTTTTACTACATTTCTTACCTGTCCATTATTGATGGGAAAAAATGCATGAAAAAAATTATTCCACAAAATATTGGCATGTGGTTTTGCCCAAAATGCAACGCTGAAGTAACTGAATGTGATTATAGATTCTTACTTAAGATCGACATACAAGATCGCACTGGTGAATTATCTTGAACCGTTGCTTTCGAAGACACTGGGTCTACAATTCTTGGGAATAATTCCAAAGACTTATATTTGTTATCCTCAAATCCAGATATAATCAAGGAAATTGTCTCTAAAGCTCTATGGACAGATCATATCTTCACACTACCAATGAAGACAAAAACATTTAAAGGAATACCACGGTTGAAATATGTTATCATTAAAGAAGAAATATTGCATTTCACAACACAATGCAACAACATCCTTTGAGCAATTGATAACATTTCAATATCGTAGACAGATATCGTAAAATGTATTTTTCGCTTTGTGGCATTTTATATTATCTTATTTTATAAATACAATTTTGCACCATATACTATTGCATGCCTTCTCGCTAAATTCTCTTATTTAGTGTTGAAATAAATATCTGTCCTACATTGTATCTACCATTGTGTATGTACACTTATTCACATTCTTTTCATCTTCTTTATTTTAACAAATGAGGTAACTTGTTGCATTACACATGCAACTATCTACATGTATAAATTAAAATTACTTAAACGTTCTTTCAAACACATTATTCAAATAAAAGTTTCACATAAAACTACTCAAAACTTCAATTTATTTCTCCTCTTTTGCTTTTATACAATAACATGGTTGTTCTCTCCAAATAACATTCTTGTTTTCCCCTATGTTTCCTATAGGTACCATAACTTTTGCAAATGTCTTCCTCTTGTAATGATGAATGCGCCTAGAGATACTATGCAGTAAATAAGTAATGAATAAATGCACGTCGATGTGAGCTTTATCAGGCAAAAAAAGGTGTCTGGGAATGTCAAAGAAACAAAAAGCAGAAGGAAAACCAACACTCATCATCCGAAACGTATGGTGGAAATTCGCATTTGCCATCAAACCTCTCCATATTTCCCAATTCCCACCTCGAAAACAATCCTCCTTGGCAATTATCAAACCATCTATCTTTTCAACAAACCTTTCAAACAAATACATCCATACCTTAGTGCTCTAACCCCTTCTTTGCACATGATTTCAACAACATTTACACTAATGAAGCACATCAAGGATTATGTGCAAACATTGATAAACTTGCACCTAAATGTCCATGCTCCATTTGTCTTGAATCATATCTTGGAATAGATATCTGCAATTTGAATCAAATGCATTGCTACCCCAAATGCATGTCTGAAACAAAGGCTCATCGCTTCAAATTATCAAACAGCATGAACCCTGGTCCTCAGCCAACTATCCTTACGTCTCTTTCACAAATAGAAGAAACTCTCATTGCTAAGGATAACCCTATACTTTAAGTAACACATGCACGTGGTGGCCAATATAAATGTAGTGGCCACACAATTTCTTTTCCACAAGACATTACAAAAATCGCAAGCATGTTGTCATGACATTTTGAAGCCTTGGATATTCTAATTTTCACCCATCATATTAGTCACCATCATGCTTATGATTTCATTTTCAGTAGACATCGTGTTCTTGCTACAATATAATACAAATTGGAAAATTAGCCATATTATAAGAATGCTTGTACTGACATCAACACACTAGCATCCTTACTAACAATCCCCACCAATGTCTCCTCCTGCCTTTTCCATTTCAATACCACAAAAACTACTCCCCACCTTCCACCTAAACCACCACTTAAGCCCACTGGAGATTCTGAAAACCTATCAGTACACCACACATCATCATTCATAAACTTTAGTCGCAATATAATTACAGAAATCCAAGAAATACGCCATTATTTACATGCTTACAACCACCATTCTAATACTGCAATTGAATGGCCACCAATTAGCTTATCCCAAATCAACGAATACAACATAGAAGGTCAACTCTCTATGGCTTTCCTCGCTCTTTTCATGACAGGAGCAGCAATGCCAAATCAACCAAGAATGAAGGCAATGTAGTTACATGAATACATACTTCATCTCATACATTACTTTGATAACAGATTCAGAAATCACCCACACTTTCATTATTACGTATATAATCTCATGATGCAACATTGCATTCAAGCAACCGCCTCTTTTTTTGTGAAAAGAACATCGCAAATAACTTTCCAACATCCATTGCAAATTTGAACATCTAATTAGAACAATTTCCAAATGAGTAGTTGGTAGAACAACTCATGCGGTTCATTTGCCCTTTACGTGGAACAAGATCTTTTTGTCTCAAAGATAAAAATGAACTAACATACATGACATCTTAGCTCGGTTTCCAAATGTTCTTCTTCACATTAAGGGAACTGATACAAAATGGCCTGATCTTGATGCAATCATGGCCCGATGTCAACCTTCTAATATTGCAAAACAACAAAAATGGAGAAACGATAGAATTATCTCTAACTCACATTTAACATCACTATATATGCACCATAGATTAACATTTTGTGAAGTTATCTTAGAGAAACACTTGCAGACAAAAGACTATTAGTACAGATACGCATTCTACATTTCTTTCATAACTCTCTAAACATCAAACCTCATCCAATACAAAATTATCTTACACAAATGCATAATTGATAGGTATGAATGGCAACATAGAGTATTTGCACACATCCATGGTTTCCTTTGGATAGAAAATGCACCTGATATGGAAAGCCTCAACTGGGAAGACACAGAAGTAGTTAATATTGCTAGGAAATTCCTCGACAAATATTTTTCATCTTGTAACCCTCATATTCCTTCACTTTCAAACAAACCAATTGCTCAAACAAATTCAGAATACCCTTTTCTATTGTCCACCCGCAAATTTTTAGAACCAATGCTTTCAATAATTATGAACAATTCATCGGTTGTGTTGAACGTCACATAAAATGCACCGAAAGCACATGCCTAAGAAAGAAAGTATCCTCATTCAAATGTCGCTATAAAGAACCATGGGAATTACATCCAATATCATCCCTATTCATTGACTCCAATGCCCAAAAAACATACACCCCTTCTCGCAATGATGATTGACTCAATACCCATAACCCTACCATCCTATATATTTGGCGTGGAAATGTTGACTGCCAAACAGTACTCTCCATACATGTTGTATAGAAATACATCGCAAAATATGCATCCAAAGCAAAAAAAATCTAAAAGCTTCCACCACATGTTGTGTAGAATTGTCCTCGCTTCACCCATTGCTAACCCAACAACACCTGCATTTCGAATATCCCTTGAAGAAACTATTTTTGATCATGACATTGGAGCATAACAAACCTGCCATATGCCGCAAAAAATTACCATTAACATTGTGTAGTTGGTCATTATTTTCTTTAAATGTAAGTGAAAAAATTTATATGCACCTTCCACAAACTAACACCACCTCTTCTACATCCCAACACATCATAGATACATATATCGAATGCCCATCTACCCTAGAATCCACATCACTTATAGATGTAACAAGATCTTGTTCATATGATCCTCGTCGTAAAACAAACAAATGGAAAGTTCGACCTACTGAAGCAATTATTTGGGTCTTAACACGCTATTCCTCCACAACAGAACCTTTCTATGCTGGCTTTTGCCGAGTTGAACTTATGCTATACAAACCCTTTTCCCATATCGTACAAGGTATAGGAGATTCTTCTACAGAATTCATCACAAACTAGCAAACATTTCGTCCTTTCCTCAAACATTGGCATCAACACTGCACACTATCTGATTTTGAATCTATCGCAAATGATAACTCAACTATTCATGAAGCCAATCCTCCAGACACCATGGAAACAAATGAATGGGAATTACTCTCCCAATTGTACCCTACAAATGACTTCCTCATAAATGACCTTGATATGCTTAGCCTTTGTGGCTTTGATGAAAACCATAGCTGGAATCATACCACTATCCCATTAGATCTACAAAATAATGCCATAAAATTAATTGAGAATAACTGCTCTATCCAATGCATTCTTCAAACACATCAGCATATCCTAACGACCCTTACTACATTATCTCCAATGCAAAGAAAAGATCTAAATATTATTTCTAATCATTTTTCTAAGAAGGATATTTTAACTGCGCTCAAAATGATAATACGGAGCATTGCTGGTACAGGAAAATCCCTCCTCATTAGTTGCATCAAAGATATGTTGGTAATCATTGCAAGCCCATAACCTTCACTGATCATGCTCCTCACCCTTACAGGGATTTCTGCCTTCAACATACAAGCATTGATGATCCATTCTGACCTCCACCTTGCTATAAAGGATCTTACACCCTTAGAAGGAAATTCTCTTGTGAAATTCCAAGAAGAACTCAAGCATATAAGGTACATACTAATCAATGAAATGAGCTTCATTGGGCCAAGGCTTCTCAGCCATATTGGAAAACGTCTTCGAGAGGCATTTCCACTGCAAATAAACACTCATTTATGTGGATGTTCCATTATATTGGTTGGTGATCTTGGCCAATTACCGCCCGTCAAAGACATACCTCTATATGCAGGCATGAGCCACGGAAGTGCACTATGGAACACATTCAACACAGTCATCACATTAGAAATAATATTTCATCAACAAGGTCACAACATCGCCCAGGTTACTTTCAGGAACATACTCAAGAACATTAGAAATGCAAATCCAACAATTTATGACTACAACATACTCATGTCGCACACAGATTCCTTCTTATCAGAAGATGAAATACATTCCTTCCATGATTCCATGCATCTATTTCCAACGAATGCTCAAACAACAATCCATAATAAGCAAATGATAAAATCTCTAAACACTCATGTTGCAAGATCCTTTGTTGAATATGACAACACATATTCCAAAATTACCTTGGAAGAAGAGCAACTTGAGTGCATTATGTTACTGTGCAAAGGCCAAAAATTGATGCTAACTTCCAACCTTTGGGTTTCAGCCGGACTTGTTAATGGTTACCTCGGAGAAATTATAACCTCTTTTTACAAAAAATCAACTGCACCTCCACAACTTCCAACATTTGTTGTCATAGCTTTTCACAAATACATCAGGCCTCCTTGGAATGAAATAAATCCCACTCACTTTCCTATTCCAACAATAAAAATAAATGGGTGTACACGAATCTGACTAAAGTTGGCCTCAACATTAACCATACATAAATCTTAATGTATGAAATTGCCAAAAGCAACAATTGACATTGGGAAAACTGAACACCGAGCTCTCACATTCACAACAATGTCAAGAGTACCTTCTCTACAAGATCTCCAGATTTTCCCTGCATTCAGTTTTGATTGTTACAATAAAATGAAAGACAACAAAAACATTTCTTGCAGAAGAAATTCTCTGTTCAATGCCACCTGTAGAAAATCTTCTCCACTCCATACATTAACATCACCAAAAGGTTTACTATATTTATTAAGCTCAATCTATTTCATAACATACCTTTCATATATTTGAATAATAATCAAATCTAATCATTATTAATACATGGTTGCAAATATTACATTTTCATTATATTTTCTATACATTTGATTCTAATAGTTTCTTTCTTTTGCAACAAGACATATGGACTCAGAAGTAGTGCAACTATATAACTATTGTGACAAAATTGAAACATCAAAACTTACATTGCAACATATACGAAATATATTTCTTCTAGTACCGAATCCAGTAGTACCATTATACTGCCTCCGTCCAACTATACAATTATTAATACAAATTAAATCTACTCTGAAACACATATTCCACATTCATCAATGTGATAAAATGTGAAAGGTACGGGAAGAATGGAAATCAAAAAGTATGCATCTCCAACTACGCATAAATCTCCAATGGTGTTAGATATGCCATTGTTCACCTTGCATCTTCGACTAACAATATTAAAATCCACATGACAAAGTTAAGTTCATTTCCATTCATTTCAGTTTCATCTTAACACAACTCACATGAAAACTATTTCAAATATATTTCCACAATTAATTTACATATTTCAGACTTTAACAAAATATACATTTTCCAGGTTCATTACTACTTCTTCAGGTCTTCGAGATCCTCCAACAAGTTTCGGTGCATCTTCAAATATAGAATGACAACCACAATGTTCTTCACAATATTATATTTCTTTTCTCAGCTCATTCATTGCAATATACTAATTGTATTTTTCAATTGAAACTTGAAAAAGGATCTTTGAAGATCAAGAGGCATTCTTCCTTACAAACATTGTACTTTATGTAAATTCCAACTAATGTATATCACTTAGTTTCATCTTCCAACCTTACATGCAATCTTATTTATTAAATATTATTATCAATAACATTTCCCATGTAAACTACTACTAATGACTTTCCACAATTAATTTACATATTTCAAATATTAATAATACTTCTACATCACTTTAACAAAAAATACTTTCAAATATAGAATGACAACCATGAGCTTGTTCTCAATGTTCACAACATCATATCGATTGTTTCAACACTTCCATTGCAATCCATTAGTATTTCTTAATAACACCATAAATATGTAACATATGGAAATACAAAATCTCCAAATACCGAAAAAAAAAAAAAAAAAAAAACCTTAAAATAATATACAAAAACATGTTCACATAAACAATAACTACTACATGGATAATTGATAACCTGTACATGACATTAATTATAATTCATTACCATCCACCCTTGCTTTATGTCCATTCACATGTTTTTATTCTTCCACACACTACTATTACTTACAAAATATCCAAATTCAGAACACACATAACTAATAGTTTCAAGTGTAACTCAATATCATCCACGGTTGCTTTCAACAATGTCCATTCACATATCACTACTCTTCTACATAATACTTTTATTTACAATCCATATTCAACATACACATAATTAACAATTTCAATTCCAATTCATCATCATCCACCTTTGTTTTTAACAATGTCGGTTCACACGTAGCCATTCCTCCACATTCTATGCCTGCCGGCATTTCCTTTGCAACATCATGTGAAAATAATAGTTTATATTGATGTTATTCTCATTTGAATATTCGTCTATCAAGAAGTTTCCACCACAAACAACTTGGGGACTCTCCTTGACAGTCCTCAACAAACACAATAGTAGCAGTGTTCGTAGTTCAGTTTATTGTTTAAAATCACACTACTCGAAGCAACAGTTCTAGTAGGCTCGACAGTTTGTTGAGATTTTAACAGGTGAACGGGTTGGCGCGATTTACTTTGGAACACACACGCCCATTGGCATGGTTCCGAGTGTAATACTCGCGCCAGTATGCCAGGATCCCAATTGGCGCGGAAACGACAGGTATACTCGCGCCAGTTTTGTGACTTACAACGTTTTTGCTTTTGGCGCGGATCTTCTGCTGTTAAGGAAGCGCCAAGTCCCTTTCGGCGCGCCAAGCCTTTTTCGCTTTGGTAAAACTGCAATTTTTCTTTTTAATTGTAATCTGAAATTTGTATAGCAGAGGGATTTTATGATAAGGTAAAGGCAGTATAATATAAGACAAAGCCATTTTTTAAATATTAACTTTATTTATTAAAAAGTTGGAATTGGAGATTGTTTGTTTGTTACAACGTGGCAAAAACTCAAAGTGCTTGTTTTGAGATCGAGAAGTTCAATGGCAAAAACAACTTCGAGATCTGGAAAGTGAAGATATATGATCTGCTTGTGCAACAAGGCGTGGCGAACGCGTTGTTGGGAAAAGCCAAACAACCTTACAACATGAGAGATGATAAATGAAGCGAATTGGATGAAAGACCACTGAGTGGTATTCGACTGTGTCCACATACCTCTCATGCAAACAGTCCGTACATATCAAAAATCAAAGTACAGTTAATTTGTATATAGAAAGTAAAACATAAATCAAATTGCAACCATAATTCATGTAATTTGCAATGACAGGGTAAGTTTTGCCAATGGACTGCATAATTTGATCAAAAATGTGACGAATGATTACATCGTCATTGGTATAGAGAAGAAAAAACTCATTGGACTACCTCAATTTAGAAAATGAAACGGATAGACACCAACCTAGGCCCTTGATGTAGTGTATGGGTCATTTTTCGAGTAAGAAGACATTTGCAGGTAACCCAAAGGTAAGAAGCCAAAGCAGTTTGAAAAGAAAAAATAGTTAATACAGGATTAACAAAATGATACCTCATTATCCACCGTTCTCGAAATAATGCAAATCGGTAACCTGACACAGAATTTTCTCAACATGGCGATTTTAGCAAGTTTCTTCAACGTTTTCCAAGTAAAGATCAAAGTCGCAGTAGAAACAAAGGAAGGGCTCCATGATGTCGTTGTCGAGAGGGTTTAGGAATGCAAAACCATGTCCGCCATGGAAGGTCTTTGGTATTCCCTACTGTAGCTATTGAAGCGTTCGCTACGGTGTTCTGGCTCTATGTAAAAAATGGGAGCTCTGAGCCGGAAGCACAAACGTCCACCCAGATGGAAATGCTTTTCATGATCGACATTATTACTGGATCCTTGTGTAACGATTCACATGAAATGCCTCAGCTTTCATCATTAATAGATCTGTGTTTATAAATAACGGTTCAGAGGAAACACTTATCATTTTTTTTAATTGAAATTGCAACATTTCCATTCATGCTCCCTTCACAACCGTCGTCCATCCATGACTCAGACGAAGAATATTCCCTTCAAACTCAATCTCTATCGTCTATTTAGAAAAACAAATAAAATTCAACACTTTTACATCTCCTCGGGGCTCATATAGAAAGGAGTTGTCTATAATGCGATTTTTTGGAGATTCTGGTGACGGAATCCGGTGGAAGAAATTGAGGTTAAATCTTGATTTGTTGCAGTTAAAATGGGTTTTTAACTGCATATTTGGATTCAGCATCCTGAAAAACCCCTGGGATGCTTTCATGGTGCAGAAACTAGCTCTCAAACTTGCGATTCGAATAAATTGCCGCCAGATTTTGACCGGGAAAACCCACTGGAAAAGCTTTCAAAAAATCGCGTCATAGACAACTGCTATATGAAATGCCTTCGGCCAAAAATACTAATTATAAATCATATTAAAAAAGGAAGGAATTGTAAGTTTTCACATAAAACAATAATTTTATTTTAAAGCCATAATAATAATAAAATGGAAAAGTTTTTATCTGCTTTAAGTTACTATGTGAATATTTTAATTTAATAGGGTTATTTTCATGACTGATTATTTAGGATACGATGGTTAATTATTTTTTCAAACCGATAATTTAATAAGTGCT